>CM076577.1:550494847-550613299 GCA_034641835.2 Pinus albicaulis | reverse complement strand
GGATTGGAGTTGTTGGATGGCCAACAACCGAATCTCCTCTCTACTTCTGCTCTAGATCACACACTGCTCGATTGCCTCAAAGAAATTTTGGCCAACATAACAATGTGCTCTCCCTTTGTTCATCTCTTGGTGGCCTTTTATAGATGAATTCAAACTCTCCTTCCCTCTCTTGGTACATTGATGGATGATGACCCAAGAGAGGGAGTTGATTCCATTGTGTGCCACTTGATTCCATTGTGTGCTCCCTTGAGGTCCCAAGGAGGCTTAGGCGGCTGTCCTTGGGTGACCTCAAGTGTGGGATCATTTTCTTGGAGTGTGCCTTGTGGTCCTGGAAAGTGACTTCCGTCACTTTCAGGTCCGTGCGACTTTTTGAGGGAAATATCCACAAAGGCACGCCTATCGAAGAAAAATGTGCACAAAGGCGCATTCTGCTAGTGTCTTGAGTGCACAATTTGATTTTTCCTCTAGACCTTAGATATTTTTTAAATTTTCAGATTCTCTAATGCGCCTCAGCCCTGTAAATCCTTTTTTCTAACATTTAATAATGTCATCTTTGCTTGTCCAATTTTCCAGTGATAACAAGGAAAAAGCGTGGTAGTTCATTTAGTGGATATAGATGATTCACCAGGTAGTGTAGGAGCAATTGGAGAAGATTCAAGTTTGATACAAAGCTCAACATGAAAAGCACTGAGTCGATCACCAATTCCATGTTAGGGACAAAGTGTGGATCCAAATCAACAAAGACAGAATGAAAGGGGAAGGAAATAAGTTGAGACCAATTCGATATGGCCCATTCACCATATTAGAGAAGATTGGAGACACTGTTTTTTGTCTCTATTTGTCAACATACACGCAGATGTACTAAGTGGTGAACGTTGAAAACTTGAAGCTTTATGAGCCTCCTTTGATGATGGACACCGAAGAGATTGGATAGGTTCCTACAATGGATGGATTTGCGCCTTAATACTTGGAAAATATACCATAGGACATCCTTCTTGATAGAAATTCCAGTACTTCATGATGGGGAGATGTGGAGTACCTTCATATTGGTTTCAAGGGAATGCATCCAAGTAAAACTCGATGAATGGAAAAAGAGAAAGTGAGGGAGAAATTTCCTCACTTGCCAATTGATTGATAAAGCTTTTGGCGATCCAAAATATCATTAGTGCAGGGAGGAATGATCCAGGAGGATCCACAAATAGAAGTGGCCTTGAAATAGCTCAAAAATCAAAGTAATCACATGGAAGCGAAACTAAAACCAGATCGTAGTGCTTGTAGCCCAAATTCCAATGGTGCGAATGACACTCAAATTTGAGTTAGTATGCTCAAGTTATAGTTGGTCAAAGTTCTGGTCAAACTTGGCCAAGTGGTAATCACTAAAGAGGCAACGATTTGGAAGAGTCCTGACACACGGAAAATGGTGGTCGAAACACGAAAATTTGTCGCCTACTTAATTTTTCTAATAACCCTTATTTTTCGGTGGGAGAATTTTAACTGTATATATATATATATATATATATATATATATATCTCTCTCTCTCTCTCTCCCTCCCTCACTCAATATGCAGTTGAACCCTTCCAGCTGGGGCCCCAGCAGGCTGTATTAAACCCTGTTTTCCAGAGCTAAATCGGGGTTTGAACCCATCCGAACCATGTGGGCCGACCCCCAACAAGTGGCCCCAATTATCAAATAACGCCAAAAATTAACAACGAAAACCAACTATTAAATGATGCGACAAGGATTCAAATGGGGAAACACCCCCATGGTACATGCCACTGCCACCAACGGGCCAACGACCCCACGCTTGTGGCTCCGCCCAGGTTTCAATATAAAATCTTTCACTTCCCATTCTAACCTTGAGTGGCTAGGAAGGTCGAAACCATGAGCGAGGGATCTATTTAGATGCTGAAAATATTCCCGTAAGAGTGCCAAAGGTGCCAATGTCATAATTGACAAATTTATAGTCGATTTTGTACGTTTTCACGCCAAGAATCCAGCCATGCAGTTTTTTTCTCTAGCTGAGGTCTCCATTTTCAGGCTATCATCTGAATTGGAGGTATAAGGGTCATTTTTGTAAAGTTTCTTGTAACTGATTTATTTGATGCCACTTAATGAAAGAAGGTCTCCCCACTTTTGAGCAGGGCTCAGAGACATAGTCCACATTGGGTGAACTCCGTAATCAAATATTTTGTGTCTTTGATCTTGTGGTTGCATTATGATTTCTGCTTCCTTTTCATGTGTTATGTTACTTGGTTAATATGGTCCATTATATGTAATTCTGTATGCATCCTTGAAGTTAAAAAATCTAGATCATTTCACTTGTACAATTGACTTGAATTGCAAGGCTAGAACACTTATATTAACATGATTAAAAAAAAATCACACATCAAATTATTATTATTTAAAAACTACTAATATAAAATAAAATATTTAAAATACAATTAAGTAATTAATTATTTAATTTATTTTTTAATTAAGTATAATTCAAATTCGATAGAAAAAAATAAATGTAATTAATATCATATAAAAATGTTAAAAATAATTAAAATATTTATAATATATAATATTAACATTTTCTCTCAAATACGACGAATGGAACATGTATGGATTTTTTTATTTATTTAAAAGAAGTGTTTTAGCCTTGCAATTCAAGTCAATTGAATAAGTGGAAGAACCCCACACTTCAAGTTACGGTGTTCACAAATTGACCCCACGAATGGTTGAAAATTCTATGAATATGCTTGGAGAGGTCGCACCACGACCATTTATGGTTGTTATTTACCTTCACCTCCACTACAAAATTATGTACTTGGAGAATACCTCTTTATTGATACGACCCCACCTAATGGCATATATTAAGTGGGAAAGAATCATATAAAGCTGGGAATTTCTAATTATTTCACCCAGTTTTTATGTTGAGGAATTACAGTCGAATCATAAGAAAATAATTGGTGTAGTGTCAAATCAAGACACTTTAAAAAAATACATATAAAGTATTAAATAATTGTATTGGATGATTATTTTTTTTGAAACTTGGTGGTGTGAGGATTATTTTTATTTATAAGTTTTCAAACAATTTTTATTTCTGATATTTTGATTTAAAACCACATAAAACTAGTTCATTCATCCACATCCACCAATAAAAAAACATAAGAATCCAACTTTTATATATATATATATATAATTTTTTTTTCAAAATAATAAATTTAATATTTAATTTTACAAAAACTTTAGTGGACTTTGTAATTTGTTTTTAAAAATTTATAAATTGATTAAGAGCTAAAGGTTTTTTACTATCAATGAAAACAATATAACTTGGTTTCGGAAGGTATAATAATAAGGTTAGAAAGATTTATATTGAGACCTAGTAGGTATAATAATAAGGTTAGAAAGATTTATATCAAGACCTAGTAAGTGTAAATTAATTAGTTTGTGTTGGGTTTAGTCTCCACCATGTCATTGGTTCAAATATCATGGAGAGGAGTTGAGGATGGAAGTCACCTTTGGTGGATAACATCTCATTGGTGAGTGGGTCGTGAAACAAAAAAAAAAGAGAGAAAAGAAAAGAAGATGAATAATAAGAGAAAGAGAAAGAGAAAGAAAGATTAATATTGAGAAATTTTTATCCAAATAGATGAAATGAGATTTATGTGGACTAATTTGCAACCATGTTTAGTTATTAAAATGATTGTGAAATGATATTTATTTGGAGTAATGAAGTTTCCATGTCTACCTGTTAAAATAATTAATTATGACATTGAGAGAAAAATTATATGAAAATAAAATATATTTTAATATGGTCAACTCAATCATAAAAATTGATACTAGTAAGGTTTACCATCTTTTAATTAAACTCTTAGTTATAGAATTATATAATTCTTAGATTTTTCCACAAATTATAAAATTATCAAAGGAAAAATAACTATATAAATGTCAAGTTATTTTAATGTAATTAATGATTTAGAACCTTGGTTTTCAGAGAGGTGGATTTTTTTAAAGAGAGATTTGTTTTTTTTTTGTATATAACTATCACCTCTTTTTTACGGAAATATAATTTATTCTCATATGGTTTTAAGATTAGTTGTCTTTAATGACTTCTAAATGCATACAACTTTTGATATAACATCCTTCTCCTTTTTAGGAAGAATGGGGCTAACTTCTAATCTAATCTTGGAAACTAAGTGAAAATTAGGCTTTCACCCAATGGTGTTTTAAGTTGGGGCACTTCACTAAGTGGGTTTGCAAGATTTGCAGTTAATTTTCTAGGACACAGTTGGATCATTCACCATTAGACAATGGGTAAGCAAGTGATAGTGTTCGAAAAAATCTCCACAATGAACACAAAATATTCACAAAGAAGTTGCAAGCATTATATTCGAGAATGATTTCTTTAGGAATATATTTATCAATTCGACATTAATCTATATTTGTGCACATGCTAAAGCTTGAAAATTAATTTAGTCAATTACCCAAGCAAGAAATGTCCTAAGAGTGTTCGCATTGGCAACAAGGGGCTTTGAATACCAATACTAAAGGCAAGCTTGGTATTTGCATCCACTTAAGCATTGAAGATAGTTTTTTAAGTATAATGCTTGAATTGTGGTTTTCATGGCCTCATAAAACTGCCATCCTTACTAAATAACAAATGTCCATCACATATGATAAATTGTCACTATGTCCCAGAGTTAAATCCTTGAAGAAAAATGCCTTGGAGTATGAATGAATCACCACAATACCTTTCAAGAAATAGCTCTAAAACTTAGATACTAAAGTGTGGAGCTTAATAAGCTTTGATAATCATATTATTAAATCTATAAATCAACTTATGAGAAAGAACATGGTCTTCCTCCTCCTTATTCCAACAATAAATCAACATTATTGACACCGAGTCACCCTCGCACTATTAGGATATTTAAGATCTAGGTTAATTTCAACTTCATCTAAAGTGGTTTTAAAATCAAGTATGTTTTTGTACTTTATTGATGTGATCGTTATAACCACTTTTTACACATACATGATCCCACACTTCAAAACATCTCCTCGATATTAATAACACTTGTTTCATGGCTTAAGACTTGATTGATCCATGAAATCTATTTAAAGAGCATAGAGGGTCATTTGTTGATGCACAATTCTAATAGAAGTTCATCAAAATAGTTTCTAAAATAATCAGTTAATAATGTTTTTTGCACTGTTTCCCTCCATAAGGGTTTTAATCACATAAGTCATGGTGTCTTGAACTTTGATATGTGAGTGGATATTTGTCTTGAGGTATTAAAACTATGTGAATATATGATATATTTAGAACATGGTATCAATGATCATATGGATATCTACTCATGTTGTTAATCAATAATTTTGATCCCATGTCATTGCACACAACAAAGGTCTCGTGTTTTCTATAGTTTCTGATCTTTTTGGATCAAGAGGATACATTTGTTGGATCTATAATTTTCAAGTTGTAAATGATTTGCGTTTACTAGAGATATCAACATTTCTCTTTGATGAATGAATTTGGAAGTATAAAATTTTATTTGAAGTTTTGTTTTGATTTATTTTTACCACTTATATGTTGAGTTCATTTAGCATTTAAATTTTTAGTTTGTATTCGAAGTTGCTTCCTTTCAAATCTATGTATGTTCTTTTCCATATTCCTTTAGTGAGATTGGCAAGTCAAAAGCATAAAGGAAAGTTGAATTTCATAGTTACATTAATCAATACTAATCCCTAATTATATAAATCTCTATTAAAGTTTTTCTTTGTGGTGTTCTTGGCTAGCTTGTTTTGCAGGTGCTCATGCACACCTTCTGAGGATCTATGTATGAATTTGGCCTTTGCAAGTTTTGTGTGTGTTAAACTATGTGAAAATGGGTTGGATATTGGTTCAAAATCTATGATGTTGTTTGGTTATTATTTTTGGATTGTTGAATTGGTCATGTTGATTGAGACATTAGGCTCCTTTCTTGGGGAGAACACCCTCCTCGATGCAAGTGTGATTTGGGAAAGTGCCACCCCCAAACCCTTCCTTCATATGAGAGCCACATGGAGTCTTTAATATTGGTCCTCCACCTTCCCACTCCTCATATTCTTCATAGAATTGTCAATTCATTAAATAGTGAGTATTTCCTGCCTTCCACATAGTGTTAAAAAAATGTAGACTCTTTCTCAAAGATGATGCCCCAAAAATTGTGTCTCTTCATGTAATTGTTTTGAGATTTTATACAAGTTTGGTTGTACCACATCACATCCAACCACAAATTTCCATAAATACAACACAAATATTGAAATAGTGCCACCTCTATTGTGATTGAACCTAAATTGGCACATGAACTACCGATGTTTTGCCACCTCACTATGCTTGCTTTTACACATGGCGCCTTGACACATCATCACCTAACCATGTCAAGAGCACCATGAGCCCACCACATGGGATCTTCATGAACTACCCCATGTCACCTACATTGAGTCCCTTCCATCGGTGATTTAGACTTTGATAGTAATTTCAAATAAGCATAAATTTTTCATCCACACTCTCTTCTTTTCTATTTTCTTTTGTTCATTTTTTTCAAATAATGTTTTGATGCTTTACACATAGCATGTTTTATTTATGTGAATCCCACCATTGTTGACATGTTTATGTTAAGGTTCTCTTATAATACCACATTCAACCCTCATTCAATAAAATTCCAAGCATCATAACTATTGCATTTGAGCAATATATATATATTTTTTTCATAATTTTACAGGCATTTTTTGTTTGAGTTGAGAATTTGTGTTTTCAAAATCATTTTACTTCTAGGTTCTAATTCACCAATTCAAGTAAGATCCTACTTACAAGTACCAATTATTTCTCTTGGAAATGTCACATTGAGAATTTCATGAGAAGTAAAGGACTTTATTGGGTTACCTTAGGAACAAAATTTAACCCCCTGGATGCATCTAAGAGAAATGAATGGGACAAGAAAGAAACTTAGTGTGCAGACTCATAGGGATGTTAATATTTAATGGCTTATCATTTCACCAAGTTCAATAAGTTGAGACTCTAGATGTTATTTGGACAAAGTGGGAATTTGAGTTTGGTAAACACAACGAGACTTATTCCCACTAAACTAAAAAATTAGCTCATAGCTTTCAATCATAATGATTTTAGTTGCATTGAAAATTTGCTTCTGAAGTTTAAGAGATTTAGGCTCTTACTCTAGGTTGTGGAATCAAGAAAGATAATGATCAATTTATTTTTTCTTGTTTTATTATTATATACTTAGAAATGCATATTTTGTTTTTATATCCAACTTTCACTCTAATAGAAGGGTTTTTAATAATCAAGGCACTACTCACAAAATGCCCTCCTTAGCAAAATATTGTAATGATCTAGTTCAAGAATGAGATAATGTTTTACATCTTGGAGTTATTAGTTTTGCACGTACCTTTAACGAATCCCAATGACACAAATAAATCAAGGCACCAATCATTTCAAGATACAAAATCCTCACAAGAACAAACCAAACAAGGGTCTTATACCTCTCAAACATTCCTTATTCTTGATTATAGTAAAAGAGCTAAGCCAAAATGAAAGAAATTCATCAAGCATAGTAATTTTGTAGGGCATGATGGTCATTGAGAGTCATGTTGTTTCAAGAAGATGGAAATCTTTAGCACAACCATGAAGAAGAACAACCTTTCAATTTGATAACTCTTCTTCTCCTTCCTCGAAAGGACACAATATTTTTGCTTTTATTTCTTTTCTTTCATTGTATTACATTTTATTTCATCATATGAGTGGATTCTTGATTAGAAGAATCTTAGCATATGGCTAAGAATTAAACCCTTTTTCTGTTTCAAATCAATTTAACACCAATAATTTTTTTGTTTATGATTATATATCTCTAGATGTTATAGGAACAAGAACAATTCAATGAGCTAATTGTCACTTTAATAATGTATGATGTGATCCTAGTGTCTCATGCATCCTTATTTATGTCTATCAAATCACTCTTTATTGTGGAGGTAAACCATGGAGTTTTTGCATCACTAAGTTGTAATCAAGAACTTAAAGGATATTCAATATATTACAATATTAAGAACTACCAATGATAATACCATGTTGTAAAAGTTTGAAAACTTTGGGCCATCATTCTTCTTTCAGATTTTATTATCCACATCAATGTAATGAATAAACTTTGGCATAAAGGGTTTTGTCATTTATGTTAATTTCCTAAAGCCAACAACTTGGAAATTCAATTCCTATCATATTTATCATAGATTTATTGAATAAAAGCACCTTTGGGATATTAACATAAATTATTTAGTGGAAGAAAATAACATAATCTCAATCAAAATTACAAGAAAAAAATCCTAATAGAATCAACTCTTCATTAATAACTTGTTGTCCTTGCTACAACACCCTCCAAAATTTTGGCCTGAACCCAAATTTTGGAGCCTCCTTTGTTCTTGCATACTATCGTCAAAATAATTAAGACTCATTGCATGTGTTTTACCTAAGCATTTTGTTCTCATTTGCAAGAAAACCAAAGTGTCGTATTTTCACATGTTAAGTGTTGCACATCACACAAAAGATTTTTTTGGTGGTTTCAAAGGCTTATAATTGTGTAAATTAGTTGATCCTATCATGTAAACATCTGTCACACTCATTTAAAATTTTTTAAGCATTGTTGCACAAGTGTTGTCATTATTGTCACAGAGTGTATCTTTGGTGTCGCACTTGTCGTAAGTTGTCGCACTGAGGGAAGTGTGTTGTTCATGTGTATTAGATTATCTATGTTGTGTCAACAAGTTTTCTAAGTGTGTGATCATAGTCAAGTCTCATCACTGTTCACATTAGGTTCATCGATCCTACACTTATCCAAATCCAGAAAACTTCCCGACCAAGCAACTTAGCCTCATTTAGCGCTCCTGAACTGCGCAATGCGCAGTTCTTGTCTCCCAAGACTATGTATTACACAATCACATTGCTCAAGCCCGTACTCTGACCCCAAAATTTGCGCAATTTCTATCTCCTACCCAGTCATTAGTGCGAATTTCACAATCACAAGGCTCAAGCATCAACCCTGAGCCCTTGAACTGCACAATCACTTAGCCTCATCTACCTTCTAGAATTGCATAGTGGGAAAAATCAGTGCTCAATCACTCAACCTTTCTCCCTAAGCTCCCCAACTGTGCAATATTTTTGTTCAATCCCAGTCTGAACTACACATTACGCAGTCTCAAGGTTCAAGCTCAACCCTTGAATGCCTGAGCTGCGCAATTGCGCAGTCACTGAGCCTCTTCCTCAACCTGTCACCTAGTTTTGGATAAATTAGTGGATCATCATTCAACATATTAGATTAACAATTTATCAGACTGATGTCTTCTTGTCATGAGTGAATTGCAGATGCAAGTACTCTATCATACCATGACAGGATGATGAAGATGGAGAAGGATAACATGATAGAAGACACCTTTGTAGATGAATATGTAAGTTGATCAATTAGAAGAAAGCAAAGGGACACTAGTTTGTGACTGTAGTTCAAGACCTAATATCATTGAAGTCTCCTTATCTCTAAGCCATATGGAGGTAGACAAAATGATTTTTCAAGAAGACACAAAATAAGGAGCAACAAGAATGACTTGAAATTGCCATGCCATCATATAGTCCATATCATCAATTTAATGTCATGTCATGTCATGAGTCACCATATGCCACATCATTTTTGTGAATTATGTAAATTTCTATTCGAAAATTATAAAGTGGAAGTCCAAAGGACATGTACATAATTTGAAGAGTCATGTAAAGGGTAAAATTCATGGGAAGTCAAATAGTCATGATGATAGTCAAAGAATCACAAGGAAGGTAAAGCATCACCTCCCCATTGGTTATATAAACACCCTCATTGTATGAGAAAAGGACTTTTCACCTTGGTTCCTCCCGAAAGGCATTAGAGAGACAAGCTAGTTCTTTTGGGGAGCAAGGAGTGGCTTCAACGCTCCACTATTGGAGCTACTGGTGTTCATTGTATACATGTGTCTTGGGAATTTTACTTAATATCATAAGCTTGATGGCCAACACGTTCTTCATGCACGGATTATGAATATTTGTAAGAATATTATGTGAATGCTTGTAATTCATGTTTGCTTTCATTTGTGCTAAAGTAGTTGAACTATTTTGGTTATTTTGGTGCTTATCGTATTGAGAATGTGTTATGATGGTTGCTATAGTTGTCACATCTTTGTAGGCTATTCCACTGGATGTTATAAAAATATTTCTTGCTTGTGTTGGTTGTAATGATCATCACATATTTTTGGACTATTCTACTGGATGTTAGATGGATTCTTCTTGTTTGTGTGTGTCTCTACTAGGATGGTACTATTAACTCTCTCTTAGAGGCTCACTTTTCTTCCCCTCCACAGTAGAATAACCTCAACACAACTACAATCGAACACTCACGACACACACTTTATTGCTTTTCTAAGGGACATACACATTGCTCTCTCTCATTGACAGTTAGAGGCAAGACAAATCTTTAAGAAAATGGTAGCTGACCTGTATTCTGGATTGGGATCATACCCAAACGGTTTGAGGTCTAATTGGGACCACATATCAGGGAGACCCCTTGAATGTTAGTAGGTCCAACAACGTCAACATTTGTGGTGCTAGAAGGAGGGAAACCAAATTTTTATGGTTGAAAAATCCAACCACCCTCCCCATACTTCTTCTAGTCGAGGCAACAATATTCCCAACACCTCCTTTACTCACATTCCTAAAGTTGATGAATCTTCTCAGCTCGTTCTTGGACAAACTTGTTAAAATTCTTACGAGAATATCTAGGCCATCCGAAATATAACCAGTTGTTTTGTAAAATCCATTGGTTTGATCCTGGGAGTACATAATATATCATATTTACTAAAGAAGAATGGAATTACTCCTGCTGGAATAATGGTTTCAATAGTCGAAGATTTAGTTATCACCACCCTTGAAGAGTTAGTAGAGACTGCAGAGAACACACAAAAACCTGAGAAACCTCCATCTTTCAACGGAGGTGACAAAGACAACGTTGCACTCTCAAACGATACTTTCCACAAGTTAGGTGGTCATGAAGAGGAATATGAAGACCCTTCAGATTATTTAGAAGAGGACGAGTTTGGATATGAAGATATGGCAGACCAAGATCTAGATTGGATGTCTCAAGGCCCACTCGCTCTACCAAGTGTGTTACACAAGATGGAAAGGCACCCGGATAAGTCGTTAAAGAAGGATGACCTTGACAAAGCAGTGAAAGCAGAGGACCACTCAGACAACTTCTACATACATCTGCAAATGCTTGAGGTAAATTATGTTGATGTTGCATCTATAATTTTCCCTTGTACCTTAGATGGTAGATAAACTGTATGGTATCATAGTTTTCCGCCAAAATAAATCCAAAATTGGAGGGGATTTAAAAAATTATTGATGATAAAACCCCGACCATGTTATTGAAAGAGCCAGGTAATTTGAAGAAAGAGAAAGTTAAAGATTTTAATTAGAGGTTTAATATCATATTGAACAAATTTCCTCCAAATAAAAAACCTCATGATTCCATCACCATTGATTATTACACTTCTTCCTTATCGATAAGCATTGCTCCATTTGTCAAGCGAACCACAAAATAAACATTAGAAGAAAATTACAAAGAAGCCATAACAGTTGAAAAGGAATCGCACGAAATTGGAGTTATTGTTGATGATGAACCATCAAAAGACTCCAAATACATAGGCAAAAGGTCTCTGGCCTCCAATAGTAAGGCCAAGGATAAAGAAGTTGCATATCTTGAAAGATTGACCCGAACGATCAAGTCTTTGTCCAATGAGTTGGCAGAGTTGAAACAAAGGTCAAGCGAGACCACTGTAAGAAAAAAGCCTCCTAAATTCAATTTCCCGAGAAGGGATTCCAAATCTAGCAGTAGCAACAGTAATAAGTTGGCCAAGTCTACGCAAAGATCAAATGTCGTGTTGAATGTTGAAAGTATGGGCATGGATCAATATAGTTCGTTTGATCAAGAGTATCATTCAGAAAAGACATTCCCACACTGGAATCATAGCACAAACACTCTAGCTTCACACTTCATTGACATAATTCTTTTATAATAGTAGACCGAGCCAACCGAAGAGAAGGAAGAGATTGCTGCAATTGAAGAAAATTCCAGTGTTGGGCACTAAGTGAACACTTTTAGTTGTGTTTATGCATCTAAAAAGAAGATTGTCGAAGAACCACCATAGAGTGAAGACTCAGCTCAAAAATAGAACAGTCGGTATAAGTTGAGAAGCCAAGGGTTGGTATCCAGACAAGGGTTGACAAGGAAAAAATTGAAAGAAAAATTGTTAAGAAAACTCACACCCCTTTCAACTGAGCTCAGAACACTTAGGGCAAGTCTGGAAACAATGCTACACCAAATAATACTTTCACCAATGCTAAAGGAAAGTCTACCACCCCAGAAGTATTAGATAAAGTCACTACTCTGGACACTTCAACAATGCCTGCCGCACTTGATTATAGCATAGTCGAAGACATGAATAAAACTTGTGCAAAAATTTCACTCTTCGCACTTACGAAGATCACAAGCCAACATGAACTACTAGTCCACATTCTTAAATAGTTTGCCTCAGGTGAAAATGTTTCTTCACAGTAGGATATTGTAAGTCTTCTGGTTCCTTGGAATCTGTGCTTAATGCATTAACATTAGATTCCAACACACTCTTCCCTCTGTTCTTGTTAAAATTTGAAATTTTTAATTATAATATGCAAAATTTATTAGTTGATTTTGGTGCATCTGTAAACGTAATTCCACTATATGTAGCAAATAAAATCAATGCCAAATGGGATAAAACAAATGCACAGATTATCCAACTAGACATGAATCTTTTCAATCCCATCGGTGAACTTAGAAATGTTTTTATTCTCCTATCATCCGATCAATGAGTTCACTAGTTCATAAATATAGTAATTGCGAACATCTCGAAAGAATACGATGTATTGTTGAGTAGAGACTAGTCGATCAAATTACAAGGGTATTTTGCTATCGACTAGTCACATTTGTGGCTTCCTTACAAGGGCGGAAAAAATAAAATCCACATGAACTCAGAGCCTTACATGAAGCACATTGCTACACCCTTCGATGGAAAATATGAGTTGGTTGCAAATCTAATATTTGGAAATTGATTTTTGGATATTGACATGAGGTGCTACCTTTCTCAACCTTCCCCAGTCCCACCAGATGCACAGTTGGATCTCTTTCCAAGTCCAACTGGTGCAAATGACCTTTGTACAATAAATAGTGGTAGTAGTAGTACTAGTATATGGCTTAACTCTTGTACATATGATGTTTGGATTTTGTATTTTGACGGTTTGAAGACACACGAGGGCTCTGGAGCTAGTTGTGTTTTAGTAGACCCGCGATAGAGAAAATAGCTAATCTAGAGCTAGTTGTGTTTCAGTAGACCCGCGATAGAGAAAATACCTGATCTAAAGCGACTTGGAATTCGAGTGCACTAACAACACTATTGAATATGAAGCACTCATTTTGGCTTATAAAAGGCCATTAACGTCAATGTTGCAGTTCTTAAAGACGTAGGTGACTCAGAAATCGTTGTATGATAGGTACGTAACACTATATAATGTGTCACCTCATCTGAAAAGTTATCAATAAGATGCATGGCGTTTAATTTCTCAATTCCAATCTTTTAATATTATATTTTTTCCTAGAATGTGTAACACAACTTTGAATGCATTAACAAATGTTGTTGTTATGGATTCACCACTTAGGGACGTTTTTTGTGTTGAAATTATTTACAAACCATCCATCATTGATAGCATCACTAATTTACGCATTTTTAACGATGACCAACAGATACCGCACTTCATGGAAACCATTGATGTATTCAAAGATGAAACAATTGATGAAGACGAGCACAAAAAAACGTTGCAATATGTAGCTTACGCAAACAAGGAGAACTCCATGTCGAAGGGAATGGTATCATTGGAAAAAATATATGACTTCTAGAACCGCTTTAGAGGGCCAATCAATGCTAAAACCCACAGTTAACGCTGTCACATGAATAGATAAATCAGGGAATAGAGAAAGATCTAAAGTTTGTAAATCTTGGCACTTGTTGCACACCACAAGAGCGACAATATTTTAATCGCTTATTCAAGCAGTAATAAGATGTCTTCCTATGGACATAAGATGAGATCAAAACTTATGACACACGAATAATCCAACATCTTATTCCGATCAAGGAAGGGGCCAAGCCTTTTCAACAAAAGTTGTGGTAGGCAGATCCAATGCTTGAGCCCTTGATTTAGAAGGAGTTGTGGCAATTCATCTCCGATTACGCTCAAATTGTCAAATTTGTGTAGAGATGGTAAAGAAGGATTCACTATACAAGTGGTATAAAAGGGAAAATGGTGCGTTCTCCCGTATTAAGCAAGCGATCAAAAAAGCGCCAACATTGTACAACCCATATTTCAATATGTATTTTCTTATAATTACCTTCGATTTTGATACTTCCCTTGCAGCTATCCTTACGTAGAAAGATGATCAAAATAATGAGTGACCAATATATTTTATGAGTTTCAGCCTACAAGGACCCAAGTTGAACTATCCTTCCATTGATAAGCAAGCATACGTAGTATATAAGGTGGTAAAGCACTTTCTGCCCTATCTCTTGAAGAATCATTGCATTATCTTTTTCCTGCACCCCACAATCAGATCATTGTTTGTTTAACAAGAGTTGGGTGAGATAAAGAGTGAACTGGATGACTGGATTTCAAGGTTGTGACCTAGAATTCAAACCAGTTCATACTATAAAGGGCCATGGTGTTTTTCAGCTAGCAGCAGATGTTGGAAATGTTGTCATTGATGGCAAAGAAGGCAGCAAAGGCAACGAATACAGAGGAAGAGATGAAACGGTCGAGCAATAGAGGCTAAGGTCAAGCAGCAGAGGCACAACGAAGGCAGAGGCAGAGATGAAATAGTCGAGCAATGGAGGCAGAGGCAGAGCTATTATCACAGCGAAGGCAGAGACATAGATGAAATGGTCGAGCAATGAAGGCAGAGGCAGAGCCCAGCTGGAAGATACACTAAAGACTGAAGCGGCAAAGTATAAATTCCGAGAATCATTACCCTAGCTGAAGGTTACATTAAGGCAAAAGCGGAAGCTTATATATATGCAATGCGATACATATGCTGTGCCTTATATATAAAGGTCCAAAGCATATACATTTATATGTAGCGCTCTATTGTTCGAGTTAATATATTGTGGGACCCTCACCCAATCACATCGGAAAAGTTGATAGCGGAACAGGTTGACAACAGATTGCAATTGCGATGAAAGAAGCGGACCCGATCTGTTATGAACTGTGATTTTATATGTTTGAGTTCCAGCCTAATCGCATCGGCACAGTGGTTGATCGCATCAAAGAAGCAGTAGAGCATCAGAACAACTAAATGGAAGTCGCGATTGCGATTAATCACAATCGAAAAAATATATATATCTATATATATATATATATATATATATATATATATATATATATATATATATATATATATATTTATATATATATATATATATATATATATATATATATATATATATATATATATATATATATACATATATACATATACATATATATATATATATATACACATATATATATACATATATACATATATATATATATACATATATATATATATATATATATACATATATATATATACATATATATATATATATATATATATATATATATATATATATATATAAATATATATATATATATATATATATATATATATATATATATATATATATAATATATATATATATATATATATATATATATATATATATATATATATATATATATATATATATATATATATATATATATATATGTATATATATATATATATATATATATATATATATATATATATATATCTATATCTATATATATATACGTATATATATATATATACATATATATATACATATATATATACATATATATATACATATATATATACATATATATATATATATATACATATATATATACATATATATATATATATATATATATATATATATATATATATATATATATATGTATATATATATATATATATATATATATATATAGATATATATATATCTATATCTATATACATGAAAACTTGATGTGCAATAAATGTATGGCTTACCTTTGCACATAACTTTAATATATCACCTTGTATTGAATACCCTTTGAGATATTGTAAGCCAATTACACTATATGAACACAAAATATAATCTCCGCTAATGAGAACATTAGAACTGAACCCAAGCAATAATGTATATAACTGTTTAATCAAAGTTGTGGGCCCGAAAATAGTTATATACATTATTGCTTGGGTTCAGTTCTAATGTTCTCATTAGCGGAGATTATATTTTGTGTTCATATAGTGTAATTGGCTTACAGTATCTCAAAGGGTATTCAATACAAGGTGATATATTAAAGTTATGTGCAAAGGTAAGCCATACATTTATTGCACATCAAGTTTTCATATGAAATAATCCGTAATGCTGAGCTGTGGGTCCAATACATGGTCTGACTTTTAATCTATGCGATATATTGATATATATATAAAGATCAAATCCTATATAATGCATTCGTATGCGGGTTTATATGTTCAAAGGGCACTGTCATTTGAATGAATTAAAGGTGTATTAAACATATGTGGGCCCATGAATTGAATACTCCATAAAATCTTGTGATGTTGGTTAAAGTACAAGGCATATACATTATAGTTATGAATGCGAATTTTAGAATACAAAAGGTTTTTTTTTTCGATTCAAATCAAACAAAAGTCGTATAAGGTGGGACTCGGGTCACAGATCGCATCGGAGAAAATTTTTGGCAGCAGAACATATTGACAAGAGTTCCGATTGAAATGCGGACCCGATGGATCAATAAGTCATGATTCATATGTGTGTTGGAGTTTCGAACCCGTTCATCGCATCAGACAGAAGCAGAACATCAGAGCAATATATTAAAAGATTGTGATTGCGATGAAGAACTGGACCTGATGGGCTTATAAATTATGATTTATACATGCTTAAGTTCCACATCAAAGCAAACCATTCATCGCATCGGCACAATTGAGTGAACAGTAATACATTGCATCGGCAAAATAAGGAACAATAAGTCATCGCATCGGGAGTATTCAAGTTGCGATTAAGCGCATCGGAAAATAGAGCAGAAGGGTTTATAGACCTATGGGGCCCAAATCTATCAGAGATTAGCATTGATTGTTCGTTAATATAAAACCCAAGGTGTATTAAGAAGGTTATAAAACTTTTGATTGGGGAGCAGATATTTGTTTTATTAATGAGTAAATGTGTTTCTTGTAAATACGAAACCAAAGGTTATATTGTTGATGGTTCATGATAAAGGTGGTGAGTACTGATATATCCGTGTTGTTAAAAATGTTTTTATAAAAACGCCGAGAGTTATTTTATGTTTGATTAAAAGGCAGTTGTACATACAGCAGTTATATAACTGCAATGAACAGGGAACTGAATAAAAAAGAAAATGGAAAAGAGAGTGGGGTTGGATGAATGAGTAAGAAAATGAGAAAGAGAGCAGTGCTATTCGAAATATATACTGTAATTGAATGAAAGTTTTAACAGTTTATATTGTTTGTGATGTAATTGGCAAGTCTCCGGAGAAAGAGAAAATCCCACTGTAAAGTTGAAATGGTACATTTCTCTGAGTAAATTGAAAAAAGAGAAGAGAATGCAGAATTGAAGAAAAATAAATAATCAAGAAAATATGAAGATTGGAGTACAGTAAAAGAAATCAAAGGTACAGAACAGAGCTGATATCCAAGGTAAATCAAAAAATGTTTCTTTATGAAAAAAAGGGAGTTGAAGCTTCCTTGCAAGTTGTAGCTTGCAGAATTTGAGGTTGGAGCCTCCTGTAGGTTGGTGCTTACAAAAAACCAGTGGTGAGAGGGAGTTGGAGCTTGCCTTTACGTCAGAGAAATAATAAGATGTGGTTTTCTCCCTTTATGGGTTTCCACGTATATCTTTTGTCTTTGTGTGTGATGCCTATGTGTTGATATGGTTATTCAATCTGCTTAATACTTACTGCTCTTGTCATAATTCTGCTTTTACATTATCTTAACGTTTTTGCACATATAAGTTTGGTTCCATATAAAATTGATCATGAAAGATAAATTGTAAATAAGTTTAATTGGAAAGTTTTTAAAAAAATTCTTGAAGGTGTTAAACTGATTCACCCCCCCGCCCCCCCCCGCCTCTCAGTTTAACTAAGGTTTCAATAGCAGAAGCAGTGGATGCACCAAAATATGATCCATCTGAGTGGGAGCAAGAAATTGAAATGTATAAAGTTGGGCAAACCACCCCCACTTTTGTTTCAAACTCTTGGTACGCGAATGCGCACCAATATCTTGAGCATGACACTTTTCCCTCTCATTTATCCGCACAACAGAAGGTGGCAGTTAGAATAAAAGCATTATCTTACTAGTTCGTGCATGGGGTGCTTTTCATAAAGCACCATAATAGAGTAATATTCAGATTCCTTGAAGTGCATGATTTGAAGAAATTTTTACGTGATATACACGATAGACTAGTCAGGGGACACTTTTTGAGTGACACTACTGCGCATAAAGTCATGCGAGCCAGTTTGTATTGGTTTACATTATTCAAGTATGCTCACGCATATACCCACAAGTGTCTGGTCTTTCAGAAGTGTGTCGGCTGAGAAAATAAGTTAATTGCCCCGTTGCATCCTATCCTCATTGAAGAACCATTTCAACAATAGGGATTGGATGTCATCGGTGAAATTTTTACGCATTCATCAAAGCAACACCGCTATATTCTCACCGCCACAGACTACTTTACGCAATGGACATAAGTAGTTCTGCTAAAGAAAGTGAATGATCAGGAAGTCATCAATTTCATCATACATAGTATCATTACCAGGTTTGGCGTTCCTAGTTCACTTTTTTTAACAATGCAACGTACTTTTCATCGTTAAGATTATATGATTTTGCATTATAGAATGGAATTGTATTAAAACATTATGAAAATTACTATTCACGGGGAAATTTCCTTGCCGAGTCTACTAACAAAAACCTTATTTTCATTATCAATAAGATCGTTTTCTCTGAACAGAGGAATTGGTACTCCACTTTGGTGAATGCCTTATGGGTTGATCTAGTCACACCAAATCCTTCTATGATTACATCTCCTTACTTCCTGGTGTACGAAAAAGAAGTTATCCTGCCTCCGAACATCTACATGCTTGCCCTTCAACTCTCATGAGAATCCCAGGGCAAGCCTTGCTTATTAGTTCAGAGTATGATAAACACCCTTCGCAAGTTGCAAGAAGAAAGACAAGAAAAAATATTTTTTTTCTCTTCACCATATTCGTATCAAGAGGTGTTTTGACAAGAATTTTGCAGGGAATAATGAATTCAACATGGGTGACCTAGTATTAGAGTGGGACGAAGCCCATGAGGGGAAAGGAAAACAAACTAAGTTCCAATCCCTGTGGAACAAACCTTTTATTGTGCACGAAAATCTTAGCCAACGCACTTATCATCTTGAATATATAAACAAGAATATTGACTCTCTTCCTGTTAATGACCAAGATCTAAAACAATATTTTCATTGATGATATGGGGCTATGCCCTACGTTATGTACATAGTTTCTTTTTTTGTTTGCTTGTTTGTGTGGTATTGTGTTTTGTTTTCGCTATGTAAACAAGTGTCACGTGTGAACGTGTTTTCTGGCTTCTTTGTGTGTGGTCGGGTTAAAAGAGTTTTGTGGCACCATAACATTTGGCTAACCTTATGTCCTCCTCCTTTGCATTGGTTACATATTTTGGTCAATGACGTTCTTATGGTAAATACGATCCTTATGTAAGAAGATTTTTGTGTGAAACCATGATACTTGTGTCTACTCTGGAAACCTTACCCCCGTACTCAATTCTTTATGTTTCATTATTTCCAGGCTTATCCAATCAAGTAGAAAAGGAAAAGGGGAAAAAAATCTAAACGATCAAACCTAAATCAGAGGTCTTTATATGCTTCTCTGAAGGAAAAATCTCTTATGCTCTTAATAATTCAAGATCCCTCTTCCGCCCATGAAATGAATAAGTGCCTATGCACAGTCCTATTACAATACATAAATGAAGGCGAAAGAAAAGAAAGGCTTCCTGCACAGAGAGGTGAAGCAAGAAACTCTATCAGGGTACTAACTAGGCTCGCTGGCTATAGAGAAATGTTTGTGTTCCTGTATCGACTTTGATGGGGTACTGTCCAGTCCTACCAGTAGTAAAGAAACATTGGAGATGAAAAAACTATACTATGAAAATCACTAACTCACGAACTAAGCTACGCTTTCCAATATTGAAACATTGTGGTATTCCTAAATTTTATGTTTTTTTCAATAGAGAAGGCACAAAGTGGAATATGTTTATTCACAGGGTAAGTGGGGAAATAGAGTGATCTGCACGATGGATCAATACTTCTTGAAGAACTAAGATTATGTACAAAAGAATCAGCTAAGACAGAGAAACTGTAATTCTACTAGTGTGTTGCCAAGTGTTGTCGCTACTACAACAACCTCCAAAATTATGGCCTGCACCCAAATTTCAAAGCCTCCTTTGTTCTTGCATAATGTCATCGCAAACATTAAGACTCATTGCATGTGTTTTCCTTAAGTGTTTTTTTTCCTATTTGCAAGAAAACCAAAGTGTTGGCTTTTCACATGTTAAGTGTTGCACAACACACAAAAACTTGTTTTGGTGGTTTCAAAGGGTTATCTTTGTGTAAATGAGTGGATCCTATCATGTAAACATCCGTCACACTCATTTCCAAAGTTTTAAGCATTGTCGCACAAGTGTCGTCATTATCGTCACAAAGTGTATCTTTGTTGTCGCACTTGTCATAAGTTGTCGAACTAAGGGAAATGTGTTGTTCACGTGTTATGGATGATTTATGTTGTGTCGTCAAGTTTTCTAGGAATGTGATCACAATCAAGTATTATCACTATTCACATTAGGTTCACTAATCCCACACTTACCCAAATCCAAAAAACTTCATGACCAAGCAAATTAGCCTCATCCAGCCCTCCTGAACTACTCATTTCATAATATTAACCCTTAAGTTGCAACCCTACCTCTTGGCACTGTGCAATGCGTAGTTATTGTCCCCATGGATTGTGCACTGCGTAATCATAGTGCTTGTTAGGTCAATTTACTAAGTAAACTAATGCAGGTGTTTTACTTGTCAATCCGAGTTTGTAGACTTGGAAGCATGTCCAAAGTATATGGATTTCAGGTAAAGTTAATTTTGGAAGGGAAGGCTCAAAGCTTGAATGAAATGCATGTTACAAATATGTTCTAATTTTTAAGGTGAATGGAAATGCATATTAAAAATACATTCTAAGTTTAATGGAAATGCATATATCAAATATAAGTTCTAACTAAAAAGTCTCTAATTCAAGATGTAGTAAGCAAAGGAAGAGGCTCCTAACTTAGGAGGTCCTAGATGTCCTTCCCCACAATACTGTCCTCAAGAAGAGAAACTAAAGAGCAGTAGTTTGTGATGTGTGGAAAGAAAGAGAATAGGCTCCTAACTTAGGAGGTCTTGATTGTCCTTATTCATAGTTCTACTCCAACAACATTACCATTACATCAAATCACAAACTGGAATTCAAGAAACAATTCAAGAAATGAAAAAAGATGATTTTTAGTTGTGATTCATAACTTGATAGAAAGAGAATTTAAATTAGATCCTTGGTTGTCATTTCATATGAAAAATAGATTTTAAACCAGAATCATCCAAAAATCATACATAAATTATAACTAATCTAAGTAATTGAATCATAAAACTGAAACAAGAAATATTGAATCAAAACTATGCTAATTTATACAAAATTTAACCAAAGTGTACTTAGCTTGGTATGAGGGCCCTCCAACCTTGCCTTGTACACCTTTAGAATTCTTCAACTACAACTAAATTAATAAATCATCCACAACATGAAAAAAAATAGAAAAATGATTCTTCAAATTATCTCAAAAGTCTCCAATAGTCTTAGTACCAAATTACACATATTATCCTTATTTAAATAGACAAATCATAAAAAAACTGTGATATAATGTCTCTAACAATGTTATTAATCCTAATCTATCAATACAGGTCGTACTCATCAAGTCTGGTTCACAAAATCAGGAAAAATCCCACAAAATAATAAATCTGCCCCTTTTTACTAGGGATTCCTGAATGACAGGTCAAGTTTGACTAACATTGGCCGAGCCTCTTTTTGCTCAGTTTGACTGAACCAATAGGTATTTCTCCATCCATGGTTCCCAAGCTTTCCAAATATGCGCTCATATCTCTCGCGGGTGTCTTGCACATATGAATTTAATGGAGCTATTACGTGAATTTTTAATGCAGTCCAAAATTACTCTTAAAACCCAATTTTTACAAAAAATTCTAAAAATTGAAAAAATTAATTTAGCTACCTAAATATGAAAAAAAGGAATAAAATGAGGCTTATATAGGTGAAATAGGATGGAATATGGTGGTAAATAAATGGATTTAGGATAGGAAAAAATAACCAAAATTGAGGGCCAACATCTCCCCGTTGTTGATGTTCAAGCATGTCCTCATGCTTGGATCCTCCATTTGGATCTCCTGAGTGATGATGCCCTTGTTGTTCCTGACCCTGTAGCTTCTTCTTGTGTAGCCTGAAAGAGAAATTCAATACCTTCATATTTCCCTTCTTTGTAGATGGCAACCTTCACTTTTTGCTTCTCATATTTTTACTGCCATGACTTTTTCCCCTTTAGCCACCTGTAGGCTTGTTTGGAGATGAGGATATTCTCAGTCTCAAGCTTTTTAATATGCTTTCTCAATTTCTTGTTTTCCTTGATTATGTTTTTGTTATTTTATTTATACATTTTGTTCTCCTTTTTCAAATATTTCTCCATGATTTTGCTGTCCTCCAGCTTACTTTTTAGTTCTGCTATTTTCTTAATATATTCTTCATTGTGCAACTCTTTAGATTCTTCCCTAGTCTTTCTGGCATATGAGTGAGATGAGGTAGCTCCTACCCAAACATTCTCAAAATATGAGACTTTCTATATGGGCTCTTCCTGGACTTCCTTCTCCATTCTCTGTATAATCTCATCAATATGCTTTGATTTTGGTGGAGGCTCAGTTTCAACAATTTCAATTTCTGGATCTTTTCGTTTGTTGCTTGGTTCCTCTTGTGATTTTCTCCTAGGCTTCCTAGGAATGGACATAAATGATTTCTCCTTTTCAATCATAATACCATCTTGCTTCTTATCCAGTCTTGTCTTAGGATACAAAGGGGAATTCATGATACTTCTTGGTACATGCAACTGCTCAAAATTCTCCTCATTCCCTTTTGTTTGTTCTTCAAAATAATGCCTAGCCAAAAACTACTTCCAAAACAATCCCTTACTCCTTACCTGATACTCTACAAGTAGCTTGATTAGCCCATGATGATAGATATTGGCTTCCTTGGATTCTATTTTTTTCTTGAAATTCTCTATTATTTTGGTTAGGATTTTTTGAAAAGAAGTATGGTAGTTGATTTTACAATCTCCCTTCATATGTTGAAGTAATCTGATATGATAAAGGTATATCACACTGTACCAATTATCACAAGTGAAGTAATTTTGGATAATCAACACCAAATCTGACCATGGTTCTCTGAGCCAACCTCTTGGAATCCCTTTTGTTCTATCAAAGGAACCATTCCTTTGTTTTTCCAGGAAAATGTCCATCTCTTCTCCTTAAAATGCAGGCCCTTGTGATACTCTTCTCATAGCAAAGGAAGGTCCAATCCTTGAGAAAGAAAGGTTGGGTTCAATGGTATAGAAAGTTCACCAAATCTAGTTTTTCCATGTTCAAAATGATCTATGAACTCTTGTGATTTTATCATTGTGACCATTGAAATTTTTAAGAAACTCTAGTAACCCTGCCTCGTATAGTTTCTCTACTGTATCCTTACTCTAGTTTTATATCCTGAAGTCTTTAGGTTCAGTTTTGGTTTCCATTTTCATATGATCTGTGGATCAATTTAAATGGCCTTGTCCAGTAAAGAACCTCATCATGATTATAACAAGCAAAAAAAAATAAAAATTCCTTCTCATTCGTGCAATTTTTGGATAAAAATTATGGTGAATGTACTTACCAGATCTATGTAGCCTTGAGAAAAAATGATATTACTTCTTCTGTCTTTAGATCTTCAATTTCTCTGTTTCTTACTGCAAATGGTATTAAAAAAAAAATCCTCTTGGTAAAAAAAAAAACTCACTGTGTGAAAAACCATGTAAAAACATCTCCACTGCAAAAATATTTCAATGTTTGTAAAATTGCCCATAAAAATAGATGAAAAACCTTCTCTGTTTGAAAAATTTATACAAAATTTCTCCCTGTGTATACAAAAGGATTCTCACTGTGTTTTTATGTGCAAAATTTGGGCAAACCGTGTTTTAAAAATGTATGAGGAAATCATTTTTAGAATGATACCTGAGCTGCAGATGACTCGTCGAAATATTGTAGAGATTATCCCGTAAAGGTTTTTTGCTCCTATGTAAACATACAGTCCTAGTTAAACTCTCTGTCTCTAGCAATTCGAAAATAGTTGTTCTACAAGTGGCAGAGCCTTTTAAGGTGACATAGCACTGCTAATCTAGGACTGAAGTTGTGTTTTTCTCACAATTTGACACATTTGAAAATAATTGAAGTTGAACCCTATTCGAGAGAATAACTCAATCTTTAAAAATATTTTGACTGTTGAGAATACCCCGAGATCTACTCTTACTTGATCACCACTCAATTTATGGGATTCGATGGAGAATATGCCTGCTCAGCACGAAGGAAACCTCAGGTTTGCGTTCTCCTATTTCTTCTTCTTCTAAACACAATGCTCCTCCTTATTTCTCCATGTTATTCCTAGTGCTACCTCTACTGCATCGGGTTCTCTTCTTTTCAATTTCTGCGTATTTCTGAGTCAAAAAAGGTTTCAGGTTGTGGATTAACAATGAATATGCAGTGTCCTTTGATTCTGAGCTAGGTTATGATGAAACTTGGCTGTGACGATGAAGACAAATGCGTAGATAGTGTTCAACTGTGCGTGCAACACTTTGAAATAGATTTTGACAGTTTGCTACTAACTACTCATCATGTCACTTGTATCTTTTGCTGCCACTTGTTCACTTGTTGCATCATGGTTGACTGTCCTCATTGCTTGTTTTATCACCACTATACTTGTTTGATCATTGCTCTATCCATTGTACATGTCTAGACATTTGTTTTATTTTTTGTTAATGCTGCATCATGACTTGTAATTGCTTGTAGTTTAGGGCTTATAATACTCATCACAATTAGGAATAGTCTTTGACTTTTGCATTGCATGTTTTCTTGATTATGCATTATGCTTGTTCATTATGCATTTTTAGATTCATTACAGTTGCATTACATGCTGCATATCCATTATTATGCCTTTATCATTGCATACCTGCCCTCTTTTCTTCATCATTTACATATACTTATGTATTAATTTGTTTTGAAATGGCCATAATCTTGGGTCATTTCAAATCAAATTCTTTTTGAAATAAGATGTTAAGTATAGTTGTAACGATACTAACTCTCTTTGTTCTTGTTTTATAGGCATATGAAACTAACCCTTCTTGTTTTGTAGGAAATTTTCCACGAGGCAAAAAAAAATGGCCACAAAAAGGAGATGTGGCCAAAAAGTTTGGTAAAAAATGCAAATGAATGTGGTTGAGTGAATGAAGAATGTGAGGTTATAATAAGGTTAATTAATGTAATAAGGTGAATGAATAATGTAAGAGGTAAATGTATATAATGTAGGGTGATGCAGGATATAGGGTAATGTAGGATAATGTGGGATGATATATACATGAATAGATGGGTATTTCATATTCAAGTTTAAACTAGTTTATCAATCTTAGAAAAAAATTCAAAATCGAAGGCATTAAGAATAATTTAAACTTATAGTACTTTCCTTTCACTTGATAGCTCATTGTCAATGCTTTTCTTCTGTTGATGATGAACTTAGCTCTTTTGTTAACACTTGACCTTTTGCTAATGATGACGATACTTTGACCTCAAAATGAATTCTTCTGAATGATTTTGCTAGATTGTAGATGCTTGTAGCTGCTTCTGAGGTCCCTTTGATGTTGATATTAAGATGAATAATCATGTCCCTTCTTCAATAACATATGACATTGATATTGTTAAGGTCCCTTACTGATAAATATTGATTATGATGTCTTGGGTCCCTTCTGCAATACAACTGCTTGACATTAAACTAGTTGCATAATTTGTTGGTTTATTATGAATCTCCCCCCTTGTCGATTTTGAGACTTGGCCTCAAGTATTTGAATTTTGGAGGATGATTTCTACAAAATTAAATTGAAAAAAGAAAAAAGAAAAAAAAGAGAGAGTTCATATTGGCCAAACTAGTTGGTTTTCTGATATGAATTCGAGTTTGTATTGTGCCAGTATCCTGTATTTTCACAACCAAAATCATTATTGTTTTTTAACTTTATTTTTTATTTTTTATTCTGGAAGTAGGGAAGGCATATCACTATGTTTTTCCATTACTTCCATATTGTTTTCTGCTGAGACTCCCTTTAGAAAGTCTTATTTTATTTATAGGCTTATTATAAACTTTGAGTCTATGACCATTAACTAGAAATGAAATGGTTGCTTCATCAATTGTCTTGATCTTACTACTCCATTGTCAAATATTTCTTCTATCTCATATGGCCCAAGCCAATGAGTAGTAAACTTAGCTTTCAAATCTTTGTACTTGGAGTTTAAAAGAAGTGCCCAATCTCCCTTATGAACATTTTTGTTTTTGATAAATCTGTCATGCCATTTGATTCTCTGTTGATGTACTAGTGATGTATGCTCAACTGCTTGTTGTCTGATTTCGTTTAATTCATTTAGTTGCATAATTCTCTTTTGTTGGGCTTCTGATAGGTCCAATCCCAATTCTGCTGCAATTTTAAAAGTATGAATTTGAAATTTGATTGGTAACATAGCTTCTTTACCATATCCCAGTTGATATGGGCTGAATCCAATAGTATTTTTCCATGTAATTTTGTATGCACATGATGCATCTTTTAATTCGTATGACCAATCTTTTCTGTTCATTTGTACTGTCTTTGTCATCATGCTTTTCATAACCTTATTAGTATATTCCACTTTTCCATTTTCTTGAGGATGATACAGAGTAGACTTTATATGCTTGATTTTGTATTTTTTCGTAAGATCTCAGACAAGTTTAGAAGTGAACTGTGATCCCTGGTCTGTAACAATATGACTTGGGACTCCAAATATTACAAAGATTTCTTCAAAGAGGAATGAAACCATTGTTTATTTTGTTGCTCGTGCCACTGATTTTGCTTCTACCCATTTTGTAACATAGTCTATACATACTAAGATGTACTTTTTTCCAGTTGAAGGCAGGTTAATAGGTCCCACAAAGTCAAAAGCCCATTGTTAAGATGGATCTATAAGTACTTGTGGCTGCAATGGCATATCATTTGATACTACAGGTCTTCCAGTTCTTTGATAGCTATCACATCTTTTGACATAGGCCTTTGAGTCCTTGAAAATTGTTGGCCAGTAGTAGCCAAGTTTGAGAACCTTGTATGTTGTTCGTTTATCTGCAAAATGGCCACCACATGGCTTAGCATGGCATTCTTTTAGAATATCAACAATTTCATCTTCTCTTACACACTTTCTTATCAAAATATCAAGACTAGTATAGAAGAGGTCACCATTGACCCAACTATATTGTAATATTCCAAAATTTTCCTACAATAATTTCGAATATTAATTTTTGCTAATTTCACCTAGGAGGAGAATAAATGGGTAAGGAGGCCTGTGCATAATGATATTCTCAATAAAATCCCTCATAGTATGAAAGGGGATCATCATTGGAGTTGGTTTTCATACCCTCATGTGTGAACAGGGTTATTTGCAAGTGGACAAGGTCAAGTTTGACCAAGTCAACAGCGCTGCCATAAGAGGAGTGGCTTACCTTGGAAGACAACGCAATATGAATGAGGAAGAGGATATTTGGTGGAGGAAACCCTAATGGATGGGGCCCGTGGAGAAAGAGCTTTCACTAGTTTAAAAGGAGGGCAAGGCAACCATTGTTTCTCATGCTTGTATTATTCATCTCATTGTCTATTCAGACAATTGTGCATTCTTTGCTGTTTGGCAAGAGTTGCCGGGAGGAGTTCCTATTTAGGATTCCCTCTCCTTATTGGGAGGCCTCTTGAGGGATTTTTCTTAATTTTCCTCACATTCAAGCTTGAGGCCAAGCATCCTCCATCAATACAGCGTTATTTCTATAGCAGAGTAATACTGTGTTATTGGGTGTTGCAGTGAGGGTTCACTACACCATCTCCATCAGCTATTTTCAGAGTAGGAGTCTCTCTTCTCTTTGGGATATTAGATTGGAGTCATTCGGGAGATTATTGCAGACTTTTGCATCAAGGCCAACTCATTCCCTAGCCCTACAGTGTAGTCCCATCCAGTGACTGCATTATTTTGAGTGGAGCATTTGCAGTAGGTCTCTTGCAGATTATTGGAGGGCAAGATCTTTGGCGAGAGGATCAACCTTTCATTCTAAAGATCCATTGGAGGATATCTTGTCACTGGTTGCATCATCTTCAATCTTCTCCATCCAGTTTTATTTCTGAGTTGCAGCTGCTACCCAACAACTCCGATATTTTGCACATATTGTGTTTTACAGCCAATCCTTCCAGGATTGACATGAGGTAGCCTTTGGGAGATGAGATCTTCATCCCCAATGTTATATTGAGCCATGTATTTATATATTCATGTATTTTACATATGTAGCATGTTGTTTCTTTATAAAATTGCGATGTCATTTCTTGGTATACATTGTGTAGCAGTGGTTTGGTTATGTATCTTGTACTTGTTTCTTGGGGTTGAGCATTGCCTATCTTGAGTGGCCTTTTTCCTCAAGATATTGTATTCATTGTTGCTACTATTATTTAATGATATGGCTATGGATTTATCTCACATTTGTATGAGTTGAGTGTTGCTGCTGCTCCATTTATGGTGTTTGCATATTGCTGGGTCTCCAACTTTAGAATATCTTGAGATATTCTCATTATTGTAGCATTTTTCTGATTTGGAACATTACATATATCTAGCACTATCTCTCATTATTTTTCTTTTCTGTTTGCTAGTGAAATGATATGGTAATATTCCAGATGATAAATAATTAGATACATCTGTAAACCATGGGGTTTTAGTTTTTATAGAAAATAAATGTTCATCAGGAAAGTTTTCTAAAACAGGAATAGGATCACTAGGAGAATGAAGTCTTGACAAGAAAAGTAAAAAAGTCAGCTTGTGATGAGACCTCTTGTCCTTTAGTTTTATGACCGAAGGTCATTACCGTGGCTTGGTGACGAACAATAATAATGTCACTTTATTAGGATCTATGATCGTGGTAGGTCGGCTTGTGACGAGACCTCCTATCCTCTAGTTGACTATTTATGTTTAGAATTCAACTATTGTTATTGTTAATCAATAAAATATTACTTAATAGATGGGGTGGCAAGTCAGCTCCTTAAGAGCTAGGGATGGCGTAAAAAGTTGTGTAGTAACTATTTTCAACTTTGATAGTTTTGCTTCTCAAAAACTAATAACCTTCAAATGAATACTGATAAATTTATTTTTCATTGCTGAGATTGGGGTTGAGGAACAATTCATTAGATAATGGCGGAAATATTTAAATACAATTCTGTGGTCATCATCATAAATGTTACAAGATCAGGGACATAACCAATTAGGAAAGTTGAAAGCTATCACGATGAAATCATCTTATAATTGTTCCTTAAAAATAAGATTATGTTTATAGATAAACAAAGATAAATTGACTACCCAATCATTATGTCAAAGAGGTCCTAGACCATTAAAATGATTTCCCATTCACCAAAGAGAAAAAAAAATCAGAAAGACCTACATATGTTGAATTCAACGTGAAAATTGGCCAACAAAAATAGTTGTGACTGTGGTAACAACAACCATGACTTAGGTAATAACAGGGAAAGGGGAAAAAGAACGATGTTAGGAAGGTGACATGAAGGAGGATTAGTCACTTTACAAAAAAATGAGGAATTAAGAGTGAATCATTCCTGACAAGACTTACCATAATAATAATCCTTATTACTAAATACGAGACCTCCCCCCAACTAAAGTATGTCTGTCATCAGTCATAGTTGGTCATGTCATAAGTAAAATACCAATTAAATCCATGGAGTTGGTCGAGGACGTACCTGACAACTTACCTTGGCGGAGTAACAACACTAGAGGAGTAACAACACCAAGTACTTAGAAAAATATCACCATGGAGTAACATCATCGGAGGATTAATAGCATTAGAGGAGTAACATCACCAGACACTTAGAAAATTTCCTGGAGTAACAACACTAGATACTTAGAAAATTTTTCGGAGTAACAACACTGGAGGAGTAACAGTACCGAATGAGTGACAACAGTGATGGAGTAACAACAGTGACTGAGTAACAACATTGATGGTGTAACAACAGTGACAGAGTAACAACAATGACAGAGTCACAAAAGAAATGGAGTAACAGCATTGGCGATGTAACAACAGTGACAAGAGTAATAGCAATGACAGAGTCACAGCACCTATGGAGTAACAACACTGACGGAGTAACAACAGTAACGGAGTAACAACAGTAACAAAGTAACAAAAATTATGGTGTAACAGAAGTGACAGAGTCACAACAGCAATGGAGTAATAACATTGATGATGTAACAACAATGACAGAGTAACAACAGTGACAAATTCATAGCACCAACGGAGGGACAACATCCAACACTTAGAAAAATTTTCCGGAGTAACAACATCATGAAACTTAAGAACTCGCTTCTTTTATTTTGAGAACAAAACAAAAAATGTGACCTTGAAGTAAACAATACATAAAGCATAAAAACATAAGAGAAATCAGAAAATAAACGACTCTTTATTGAACACCAATAAATAAATAAATAACTTAAGTTACAATGGTTATGATTTTTGCTGCAGCAATGTTGTTTGTGAATGGTGAATGAATGGAAAAATGCTTTTTCGGAAATGACTTGGATCTTTAAATGGAAATAAATTCCTCATTTCTCATGTTATAAATCTGTTAAGTGATGAAAATTATTCATGTTGTTTTCTTCGTGTGAGGAAACATCTTTGAAAATGTTCTTATTGTCTTCAAGAACCATTTGTTCATAAATTGACCTCATTTATTCTCTTGGGACATGTAAAAAACGAGCATCTACTTGCAATAAAACATAAATCATGGAAGAAGAGATATGCACAAGCTCTCCTCATTCAACACATATGCAAAAAAAATACTAACAAATAGTTACTCTGTAAAAAAATCCATGGAAAGATAAACAAAGAAAATTTGTTAACTGCAGGGGAGTGGTGGCCAACCATGCTAACCAATAGTGTTTCAATCATAACTTCTTTGTTTTTCGTCCGATTTGAGTGTTCCAAAGCCAAATGAAATTAAATTCAGAGATATGTCTCTAATAGAAACATGTTTTAAGATTCCATGTAATGGTATGTTAAATTTTCTTAGAACAACCTGCATAACAAAGTCATTTTCGATTTTCCATCTCAGACCAACAATTGATATTTTAAGCATAACGTTTTTCATTTGATGATGGATTGAATTGATTCAAATTGGAGATTTAATTATATTCATGTGGTTATCCCCAATAGTAACATGTTTTTAATGAAAGATGAATTGATGGGTCAAATACACTAGTAAGCAACTGAAAAAACATAGTTTTAAGAATTCTGATTTAAGATATACAATCAGTATTGTGGTCATAACTTTCTCATAAAATATCAAAATAAAGTGATTCAAATTGTGTTGTAAATTAAATTCATAGGGGAATACACCATAGAAATAGGTTTCCAAAATCTAGCCATTTAAGCCTAAAAAAACAGACTGTCCCAACTCTGTTCTTGAGATGCCTACTAGACATCCTGTCATTGTTTTGGTCATAAATTTTTCGTTTCAAATCCAAATCGAGTGATTCAAATTGGGTTAGAAAGTATACGTAGGATAGAAACAGGTCTTGAAAATATGCCCATTTGGTCCCTCAGAACATGACTATCCCGATTGTTTTTCCAGAATTTTCATCAAGCCTGTAGGCCATAAGATATGATAATCAAGGAAATTTTGCAAGAAGATGATTAAAATGAATATGAGTGTTTGTAGAAATTTCATTTTCCAATATAATACATATACATATATATAAAAATTCGAATATTGATAACCGATGTCAATTTTCACAACGTCTTGCAACAAAAACAACTATTTTTACATATAAAGAAATTTATTTATTTATGTCTTCATTTATTCTATTTTCTACACTACACTACTCTACCTTGAAAAATAAAATATACTTACGTATAAGAGTACCTCCAATGAAGCCATTTTCTAAATAATTCTTCAAGTATGCACATACCCATAATTGAAAGATGTATGTTAGTAAGTACTAGGGTATGAGAGACCAACTTCCCTGTTAAGGATGGTGCTAAGAATTGCTGAAGTATGGAGTGATGTTGCAAGCAAACAATAGAGTGAAACCAGTCTTCAATTAAGTCTTGATTTCCCATAGTTGTTATATCATGAAGTTCTTCGACTGGGTTCCAGATTGTGTTGATGCTTTGTTCCTTGACCTCATCCCATGAATCTTAGGAGCTTTCCTGTAGTTAGTTAGAGTAGGGGTGTTGTGGATTTATTTATTTTCCTACTGGAACACATGGACCCTATGTGTATCAATCCTTCCTACAATTACTTCAGTTTCTACAGTGGTGAACCTGCCCAAGTATGTTAGAGCAATGCGCAGGTTCTTACCTCTCGTCTTACCACCCAACAACTATATAACTGAAGACACACTAAAGAAAACACCCGAAAATTTACTCTTCTAAGTGTCTCAGCGAGACATTGGTGAGCTCGCCCATGTATGTTAGAGTGATGCATAGATTCTTACCTCTCGTATTACCATCAATCAATTGTGTAGCTGAAGACACACTAAAAAAACACCCAAAAATTCACACTTCTAAGTGTCTCAACAAGACATTGGTGAGCCTGCCCAGGTATGTTAGAGCGATGCGCAGGTTCTTACCTCTTGTCTTACCGCCCAACAATTTTGTAGTTGAAGACACACTAAAAAAAACCCAAAATTTACACCTCTAAGTGCCCTAGTGTAGCAATGGTGAGCCCGCCTAGGTATGTTAGAGCGATGCGCAGGTTCTTACCTCTCGTCTTACCGCCCAACAGTTGCAGACTAGGAACATTCTATCATCAAACAAACAATTCTGGTTGATTGGATCGTCACTGCCATCCTCGACAACAATGCCAAAATGTTGGACCGTATTAATCATTGTTATATGACTAAGACGGTACACATAAATTATCAATCCAAGGACGTCTTTTATTACAATGACAGTCATACTGTCTGTGCCGATACATCAAACCAGAAGCAAATCAAATTAAAGAGAAATCGTTGCTGAATCAAATGCTGATGGAAATCACTTATGCAAAAATAAAAATAATCTATAGGAATGCAATCAAGCCTCAATTAACTGTACCTAGCACGCCACACAACAATTACACCAGCTGGTATTTCTAATTACATCTGTGTAACAACATAATAGTATTGAAATTAAAACAGATCTACTCACAACGAGAACAACAACAACAACACTTCCACCAATACGTAAAGCAAAGGAGAAATATGTACAACTACCTTAACCGCTGCAGTCCCTGCTAAAGAGGAGGGCCCTTTGTAAATTTTTGTAGATGTTCTATGCTTGAAGCAACTTTACTTTTCTTACAGAAATCACACAAATAGTTAAGTAAAGTGCTGATAGAACATATAAGTGGATCTTATAGAAGACAAACTAGAAACAGGAAAATGTGATGGTGCGTTACGGCGGTCTTGGGATCAACCCTAAGCAGCCAAGTACCGCAGTCAACCAGCCCGGAAATGTGTCACAACAATCCTCAAATCACCTCAGTCAATACCACGAGTCCCAACTCCAGGAAAAGTCCAACGCTGTCCCGGAAGAAAAGTCAAAACGAGGGCAGCAAGCTAAAATCAACACAGCAACCATTGGTCATCCCTTTGACCTGAACTGCAATGCCCAGTAACGGCCTCCTGAAATCGAACTCTCCATGGTGGTTCAGCCTTTGGGACCATGCAATGACCAAAGTCAACACGGAGTCAAGCTTTGACAAAACCACAGCTACGTTAATTATTTACTTGGTAAATCTATGATTTTATTAACCTTCTACATATTGGTGAACATATAGTGAGCTCGTACTAAATCAGATGAGAGAAGAAGATGTGAGTTGAGTTGTTGTGAAATGCTCTCCAACTTTGCCTGTGTTTATATCCATCATTGGGGTGTGTGACACATCTGCTGGGGGTGTGAAACCTTAAGGCCGACCTGCACATATAATTTATTATAAATAATAAATTCAAAATAAATGTTTTGCTCATCGGATTAAGATATATTTTATATGGATTTTACACCTCTCCGAAAGAGGAATCCAACAAAAATATTAGCCTCTTAATCTGAGCATCACAACATGGAGTTTGGACCTAGTTGTCCAAATTTAACCCCCTTCCTCCCTAGCAGGGCGCAGGAAGAGATAGAAACTAAATGGAAACTAAACCAGACAATGCATGTAACAAGAACACAATATTTCTCTATTATGATGATTGAAAGTTACAGAATCAAGATGATGAGACCCCCTCCCACTTATTTGTGTCTTTTAAATAGACAAGCCACAAAAGGGAAATTTCTAGCCAATTGATTACAAAATGATTTCGCATACAATTCAGATTGATTACAAAATATAAGAGATATTTCCACCATGATTCAGCTATAACAAGTCGAAACTGATTATTGCAATTGAGAAAATTTGGAAAACGGTCACAATAGAAAATCTGTGAAGATGTCCTTCGAAGAACCTTGTGTTTCTCCAAAAGAAGACTGAATTTTGGAAAACTACTCGTTGATAGACTAATTTGGTCCATTTTGCACAAAACCCATGTCTCGGATTTTCAATATTCTTCTTTGTTTACCCGAAATGTCCAATGCAAAACTGTCACTTGTTATTCTAGCAAATTTCTGAGTTGGAATATTTAATTATGAACTGAAGATCGAATTTGCAATTTGAAGGAGATCTTGGAGGCTAAAATCGTGAGTTATAAAAAATTCATTAATAAACTATCATTTACAAAATAATTCATAATAATATTCAATTTATTAAAAATAAAGGAGAATAAATATTACTTATCCATAAGAGCATAAATAATTATGAAGTGGGATTAAATGATAAATTATGATAAATAATGTGATAAAAGAATGGTAGGAAAGGATGAAATATATGCTAATAAATGGTAATAAGAATGAAAATTTAGTGGCCCAACAAAAACTGTGCTAATCTATACAAAATTTAACCAAAGTGTACTTAGATTGGTATGGAGGCCCTCCAACCTTGCCCTGTACACCTGAAGAATTATTCAACTACAACTAACTTAATAAAGCATCCACAACATGAACAACAAATAGAACAGTAGAAATGATTCTTCAAATTATCTCAAAAATATCTTATAGTCTTAGTACCAAATTACACATATTATCCTTGTTTAAATAGGCAACCATAAACACAATTTACTATAATGGCTCTCATAACCTAATCAATCCTAATCCATCCATACAAAATCAAGAAAAATCCCGAAAAATAATAAATCTACCCCTTTTTACTAGGGATTCCTGAATGACATGTCAAGTTTGACCCACGTTGACCGGGCTTGTTTTTGCTCAGTTCGACTAAACCAATAGGTATTTCTCCATCCATGGTTCCCAAGATTTCCAAATATGCGCTCATATCTCTTCAAGGTGTCTTGCACATATGACTTTAATGGAGCTATTACGAGAATTTTTAAGGCAGTCCAAAATTACTTAAAACCCAATTTTTACAAAAAAATCTAAAAATTGAAAAACTTTATTTAGTTACTTGAATATGAAAAAAAAGACTAAAATGAAGCTTATATAGGTGAAATAGGATGGAATATGGTGGCAAATAAATGGATTTAGGATAGACAAAAATGACCAAAAATAATGGCCAACAATGCTCAAGCCCGACCTCTGACCCCAAAATTTGCGCAATTTCTCTCTCTTGCCTAGTCAATACTGGACATTTGTAATATCCCAAACGGATATTTCAACCAAATTTGCAGAAAATAACTAACCCAAAATTTCACCGTAAAATCAACATTTTTATTAACAGAAAATTTCCATGTAAAATAAAAACAAATAGAGCACTGCAATCCATTAACACATTGAACATGAAGAATCTCAATTTTTTATTATGAATGGAAAATTGGGGTTACATGCATATCTTACCCAAAATAGTTGAGAGGGAAAGTTGGCATCTGATATAATCTGTCGCACCGCATCAGCCTCCAAAATTGAACAACTGCACTCTCACTTGATCAACAATTGCCACTAAATCAGCTGAAAGACAATGAAGCACCAATTGAGGATTTGAATGATCCTCACTCCAATATCCTAACCTTGTCGAACATAAAAAAGGAATATTACAGACATTATTCCCCAAGATTTCTTGCCCTCGAGCAATCTAAATATGTGGGCCACCCTGTTGGCGCAATGCAACTGAGACCCAATGCCTGGATCCCATACAAACCCCTGGGTGCTGCTATGCTCCTATGTCAAGCCACCCAGAATAGACCCCTCAATGTCGAGATCCCAAATTGATCTCTCACTGCACCTATCATGAATAAATCCTCCCAGATCCAGTGCCACATGGTTGATCATCACCCAAGTCCCAGGCTTGGATTTCACACTGTCTCTGGCTATAGCTACTTCCCCATGAAGCGAATACCAAATCAACAGCTCTCTCTAATCCAACCTATGGCCTAGGTCGAGGTTAATCCTTCTCTACTAATGTCAGGCTAGTGCTACTGAAATATTGATGCACTATCGGTCCACAATCCATGGCCCAATGGATTATGCAACAACTATCTCATCCAAGTGCTCCTGCCAAAATGTACCCATAACTAAGAAATATACCCTATCAATAGGATACCAACTCGTGATCTCTCGCCAATATATCCCAGAAGAAGAATCAAATGCAGTGATACTTGCATACGGAACAAGTATGGTGTGTTGTCGCCAGTCCATACAAAACTCATGCTGCTTTGTCTTGCCTGTCAACGAGATCTGCCTGAAGAAGAAGGCCCCCCTCTACAATAAGCCAAAGTGGGAAAGACATGATGCATGCCCCATCGATGTATTCCTAGAGAGTGCTTTTCCTTGAAAGTACTACAACTCTGCTGACTGCATGTGCATCTATCTGCACCTCATCAGTGGGTCGACCCAAAGATGGATACACCACCATCTCCAACAGCTCCTCCCTCTCCTGATCAGAAATGTCATACTCCTATTGTCTACTAACCTCTCGCAGAACTACCCTATTAACCTCCAACATCTCTCGAGGATAAGTATCTGCAACTACTGTCACCCTACTAGATGTCCATACATCTATCTGCTTCTCATCAATGGTTGACCCCGAGGGTAGCCACACATCCACCACAGACTCAAGGTGAACCTCCATCTAGCTTTCCCCAAGAGGACTATCATGCATACTATGCATATCCTCCTCCTTAGCTGACTCATGCTCCACCATATGCTTCTCCGATTGAATCATCACAAGTGACTCATATTCTTGAATATCTCCCATAGAGTCCCCTGACTGCTCACCATGCACACTGGAATACAAATCTGGTCGACTGTCATCAACTCCACATGACTGCTCATGCTCCCCAGAATCATCCTCATATGACCCCATGGACTCATCCAAAGAAGATTCCTCATCCTGAAATACAAAAGGAATGTCCTACTGCTCTACCTCTGCCATCTCATCTACACCTCTCAAGCATGAGTGATCAGGCCCCCAAGGTTGTTTGCAGATGAAGCAAAGTCCCTTCCTCCATAGCTCATTTTTGTTGCCTGATCCACCAAACTGGAGTAGCTCCTCCTTGGTCAATTGTCTCCTGAATAGCCCAATGTTTTGCTCAACCAACCCTTCGTCTAGCTCATAAGTAGTAGGTGAAACCAATTTTTCTCTCTTCAAAGTGGCCAACAATCTAGCCCGCAACTCCCTACAAATGGCATCACGATCTCCATGACTGAAGACAAAATGGACATCATGTTTGCTTTGACGGTATCAGGGTGATGTTTCCTAATTTTTAAAGAAATATTGGAACATCTGACGGACTAAGTCATCACACCCCAAATTAAGCATGACGTCATATGTTCTGAACATGGCCATACCTCCTAAAATCTTAAGCTTCTTCCCAAAGGTAGAGACTGCACTGTTGTCCAAGTCCTAAAAATTCCCCACTACTAACTTGAAAACTTCCATCATAACATCATCATTGAAAGGAGATGTAGGTGCGGTTGACCTCATAATGTTACTAAGGCATGATGCAACTGGAAGTCTAAACCCTTCACAAGGCTCTTCCAAGAACTTGGGTTGTATAAGAGAAATCATAGCAGGTTTAGGGCCCAAATCAATTTTCTCCCTTCCAACTGTCTCATTTAAGAAAGGAGTGCATTTAGCTAGTCCAGTTTGAAAAGGACTCTCCATGTGAATTTCATGTGTTTTAAATATGTTCAAAGTGCTTGGATTTTGTGTCCAATCTCCTACTCCTTCTGTAGATACCTTGGGTCTTATTTTTGGAGAACTACATAGATACCTTTGGAGAAAGGTTTGTTGTTTTGTTTTGGTCTTTGCTCTAGATCATAACCCATTGAGGCATTGTTGTGTTGATTTGGGAGTTGTTTTGAAAACTCCATTGTTTCAGCAACATATATGAAAATAATATTAATGGTGAATCATCATACCAACCCTCATTTGTTAGGCATAAAACACAAGTATATTTGCTGTTGGTAGCATACCAACCCTATTAATACCCTTGTGTTAAGCTATGTTAGTAATTGGAAATATAAAAATAGTATTGTTGCCACTCTATACAACCTCACATTAAGATAGCCCACACTTCTCATAGAAACAATGAATAATCAAATCCCAGTGATATTTCCAATGACAATACTTAATCACAAATTGGCTATTGCGCTAGGATAATTCTTTGAACAATTTGAGAGCAAGAAACTAAACCAAATATATTTAGAGAATAAAATGTGATAAATCAAGAACCTGGACTTCTCGTGCCCAACAATCATTCCCACAGACAATCCCTCAACCAATAACAGTAGGAATACAATGCATAACTCTGTTCAAGATGTTTCTAATGAGATGGGTTGCACGTACAATGTTTCCATATAGATATGTTCATTTGTATACATATCCAAGTCGATTCCTAAAATTCATAGGAGCGCACATTATCACACAATAATAATGAAAACTCCATCACTCTCCCTTGAAATTCAGTCCATGCAGCTCCCTTGCGATATGACCATCGACGGCTCGATGAAGATCAATGTCAAACTGAGTTAAGCCCATGACCCCAGACCAATTTTAGGCACGCGCTTGCATTTCCAGCTACACCCATTACTCCAGTGTGTTGATCAGATCATCCATCGAATGGTATCGATGGCCCTCTAATGAAATCATTACCTCTATGTAACTTGTACCAGATCCACGTATGCACATGTTGCTTACTCAAGAAACCAATGGCAGAAAGTAATAATATTGGACCTTTTAGAAATTCCTTTTCTCGGGCAGGTGGGAAAATCTTCTCCCTGGATCAACGATCACAATTTTAAGTAACTTCATTTAACTTGGCCACGGTTCTTAGAAATGTTTTTGACAACTCATTATGTCAATGCGACTCACTACGATTGATTTTCTACCCAAGGAATAATCTTGATTCCGTTTTTCACTTGTGCAAACTACCCATAACTTCGCGCGGCCCCACTAACCACATGCCTCAGATTGACATGAAAATATTAGTATTCCGAATCTTGGTCAACGATGAGCATGGAATTCAACCAAGTTGATATCAGTTAGAATCTTCGCAGGTGGAATGTGGCCCTGCAACAACTATCACAAGACTTTTAGCTAACCGGTGGCTTGATCACAATCCTTCGACTCACACAAGCAACTCCCTCAAATGGCAGCTCGATCCCATAATAGTCGGCCTGTAAATATGAAACTCTTGGTTTTGAAAATATATCTCCATCTGCAAATATAGGTTTCTCCAGAATTTCACACGATATACCAAAATAATTTGGGTGGCTTCTTCTAAGTTTCGGGCTCAATCTCCCTAGGCTCCCTGAAGATATTAGGTGACTCACAAAAGTTTGACCACTTTAATTAATAACACTGTTACTGTAGAAAATTAATCAACCCATAAAACACTCATAAAAAAAACCTAAGACATAGAACTGGCGGAAAAGGCCACAACCTTTGCTATACTCCTCACATATTCTTCATTATTAAAATAATGTTATAATACAAATAAATGGATGAGGAAGTTGTATCAATATAGTGCGTCTGTCTTGGAAAACTTGGTTGAGAAAATATCTCAACCACACACTAAACTAGGAGCCAAGTTAGGTAGGCCTAAAATAACTCCTAATTAAGAGGAACCAACTCAATCTTGAAAATTAGGCATAAATTCCTAATTTTCAAGATTTAATTAATTTAATTATATTTTTGGATTTATAATTGTTTTTCTCAAATGAGAGTGAGGCTAACATTCCCCCCCTCAATGATAAATAAAAAATAAGAACGAGGAACCATCTTCCAAGTTCTCATGTCGATCCTAAAAAACATTGCCTGAAAAACTGCCAAAGCTGGATGCCGAAAAAAATGCAATTTGAAGAGACTATGAGTCAGCTGCATGTTTGATTCATCTCTGAAGTTTTCTTGATAACTTCATCACATGTCATGCTGCAAAAGGATTCACCTATCCTTTTCTTGAAATCAACATCCTTTGTCCATTTACAAAATTTGAGAACACCCACTGGCGAATCTGTTGATGATGATTGCCCACTGGTTATTGATGTTGATGATGTTAAAAACAACTTAGTGTTGCTTTTGGTGATGCTATCGAAAACTACTCACTGTTGATTTTTCTGTCGACCACCCACTGGAGAATTTGTTGATGCCCATTGGCTAATGAAGATGCCTACTTGCTGCTTTGCTGATGTTGTCGAGACTTTCAGTTTGACAACCATTGTTAATTTAGTAACATTTCCCCCCATTTGTTAGCTGAAAGGAGACAAAATCTTCTGAAAATGATTTATAAACTCCCCCCTTTAGGTGTAGGAGTGTTGCACTGGTGTACTCCCCCATTCAACTGCATGAGAGTACCATCTTATTTTGGCTGTCGACAACAATAGGTGTGATTGAATTTGGTTGTAAAACTTATATAATCTTTTGACTATTGAAGATCATTCCTAAGGATCAATCCATTCATAATTGATCTTTAATCTGGTTGGTTGGTTGTGGTTGCAACATTTTTCTGATGAATGATTTGGTTTTCCACAATGGCAACAAGTATGTAGATCAAAACAATGGTCTTCCATATGACCTGTTCTTTGACAATGTGAGAATTTGGTTTGAATGCAACTTTGGTTTGCATGCATGTCGGTTTGTCTGAAACTTTCATAGAATTTGTTGATGTGATTTTTTCAAGAAAGCCTGCACTGACGAACTTGATGGGATTTAAATAATCTGGGATATGCAAGCTATCGTCATTTTTGTCATATCATAATCCTCGTCGATTTTTGTTACTTTGAATTTTTTCCCATGGCTTGATGATTGGCTTGGAAGAAAGTTGAACTTGAACAACTTCGACACTTGAAGTTGTTTGGATGAGAGGCTTGGAATAATCATTTTTATTTGTATGGGTGAATGGATTGGAAGCATCACTTTTCTATTCCAACTCATTTCTTTGTAGTTGTGACTCCAATTTAAGGAACTCAATTTTTTCATTTGTCTATCGCAGATGCCTTGAAATATCAGTAAGAGTTTCTTTGTTGATTTGCAGCATGTCTTCAACACTTGAGAGGATCAAATTGTGAAGAACTTGTAACAACTGGATGCGTTTCGCCATGTGAAATCGCTCGCTTGAATTCAAGGTCGCTTGTATTGAAAATTTTCACTTGATTTGAACTTGTTGGATTGAATTCGCTTGCTTGATTTGAATGGCATGCTCGCTTGCTTTGTTGCTTGAATGGAACACTTGCTTGTACTGGCTCGCTTGTGCTTGCTTTCAACACCTGTTTGAGTTTTATAGCTTGCTTGCTTGAACTCTTGAACTCATGCTTGCTTGATTATGATCGCTTGCTTGAACTTGCTTGATTGCTTCACTGGCACTTTGTAATTCCTTGAACGTACTCACTTGATTGTGCTTATTTGAAAATGAAGGGTGTTGAATACTATCGAAAATGCACCCAAAAGACAAATGACAAGTTAAAATAATATGACTCAGTTGAAGACTTACTTGACTTAATTGTCTTATTTTGACCACCTTATCGATTCAAACTAGGGTGTCGGTTCAATCGAGAATCCACTTGTACAATTCAAAGAATAAGGTTACAAAAATGTTTATATGCAAGTGATACAAAAAGTGTTGTTTACGTTGTCTTGTCTTGGAATGCTTGATTTTGTGGCGTCTGTAACTTGAATTCTTTGATTGAATGATGTGGAATGTGTGTATAGAAGACCTCTTTATCAACTTGATGACGTGTTGCAAAAATGCATGTGATTGTTTGTTCTTTTGTACTTAAGCTTGATTACAGGAGCTAGATTACTTAAGTTTGATGAGTTGTATACTTAAGCTTGCTTATATTCATGTAGTTGTTTAATTTTTTGTGTACCATATTACAAAGAGAGTGTCAAAAAACTGGACACAAGTCATGCACACACATTCACTACACACGGTGTACCTAAGATCCCCTTATTCAATTTCGGGTAGATCTAGGACACAAGTACCATCAAAAAATATGTTTTATTAAGTATGGGGTACATCATCCTTTTATATTTACAACATCTGCGTTGAAAATTCTTGAGCACAGAGTTTGAGAACTCCGTAAAGGTAATTTGTCTTCAAAACTGACTGGACCACCTAGAAGTAAAAATGTTACTTCAACAATCAACTTCTGCTTATCTCTCTAAGAAAAAAAGAAAAAAAAAGTCAATCATGTATAACTCCACAAAATTACTTCAACTTATCACTCCAAGAATTACAAAAGTGAATCCTTATCACTCCAAAAAATAAAATAGCTTATCTTTCCAGATAAAACTTTAATACACCTTATCACTCCAAATTTACAAAAATAAATGACACCTTATTCCTCCAAAATACAAATTATACCTTATCACTCCATTACAAAAGATTCACTTTACAAAAAAGTTTTCCAAAACTTAAATATCTTCACATTCCAAAATATTCTAATAAAAAATATTAAAGGGCACTTTTTCACTATGTCTCCCACTAAAAAGTGTATTTCACATTATGTGACATTGCCTTTTCATTTACTTGGAAGTATAACGTTTTAAGTCATCATAGTTTTGTGAAAGAAAAATGAAGAAATAAACTAATGCCTATCTTACCCACTCATGATTTGAATCCACATGAAATTTCGTTTTAATTTTGCTACCTTGAAAATTTATCTTCAGATTTGGCATCCTCTATGCATTCCTCCATAGTGGCTTGAGTTGTTTCAAGTCCAACTTTCTTGCAAGCTTGTATTCCACTCTCTTTTATGCATGTTATTTGTTCGCTTTCTTTCCATAACTCATACTACAGGAAACAACAGATCAAACTGTTTGCAAGGATGATAAGATTCCACCACTATACAGTAATTAAAATTTCTAGATCACACTATTTCAGCTTTATCTGGCTTATTGTCTGCGTGATGTCACAGTCGATGGCTTCTAGTCTTCACTTGTACAAAAATCCCAAACAAATGTACAACTCTCCTCAATATCAACAGCCATATGACCAATTAGCACTCAGTTCGCACTATCTGATACACCAATTATAGTTGCACCCCCCCTGCGCAGTTGTGCTAAACTCCACAGGATCAATCTCCACAGATGTAGAACTTGGGCTCAGGCTCGTGTAGCAGATCCTCCATCAAAGACAGCGAATGTTTTAAAGCTCGATACTTGAAGATCTTCTTTTAACTGTGGTTTCTGCTAAATATGTGCAAGAGATGATGGTGCCTGTAAAGCAACTCGATTCTGTGATTGTTGATGTGTTTGTGAGAGCCACCATGTGTTACAATTGGGTTGCGATAAAAAACTTCACATGAATTATTAGTGAATACCGTTGAAATCATTAAAGAGATCTGCCACAATGAAAAAAAAAACAAATACATAAGCCTTTTGATAAGATTCTCCCACAATAAAAACCACAACGAAAATCTTGTTCAATTCCTTCAATGTCGTCCAAAAAATCCCAGAGGCTCCCAATAAAACTTGCTTCTGTTGCGCTGAAGTTGTGGGCATATCCACAACCAACAAGAGAACTCCAGGAGAACACTATCGACCACATTCACCCTGTCAGCAGCGAGGTTCTTCTAGTTGAAAATTCAATTGGCTGGAAAGGAGCCTTCACTTTTCAAAATAGTTCATCATTTCCATTGGTTTAGAAGCTAAACCAAACACAATTTGTGTGAAAAAGTGCAAATTTCTCCTTTGCATACAAATTTTCCATGAATATGACTCAACAGTGCTACAAACACAGTGATATTGACGCTGTAGGTAGCCAACAATAGAGCAACTAATAATGCACACTCCACATCACACTCCACGCATGGAGAAACTATGATCCACGCTGCTTCTGCTTAGCATTCCATAACCTTCCAAGAGCCCCGATCGCACCTCCCTATGCTTACAGTCGGTGAATCTCTCACAGTAATCATTCAAAACTTATGTTGCTTCGACGAATCAATGCAAAACAACGTCAGTCCTCATATCAATGCTGCTCACACAGGAAAAATTGGAATTCACATGCACAAATAGATTTTATCCATAGGCAGATTAAAGGGACCTCGTTTGCACAATTTTCATAAAAAAACAGACAGTGGAAATATATATAACAATGTTCATATACAATTTTCTCACACACATAATAACAGTTCCATGCTAGTAGTAGTCTTCACACACAGATTGGATCTCCTGGTAATAGATTGGCTTAGGTGGCAAGTCAATTCTCCGCACAATTCATTCAACCCGATTCATAGAGATCTTGATGTATTGGTGTGGCCGCTTCTCACCGATTCGACCAGATCAGCGACAGACCACCGGACAGTCTTAGTATGTTTCTGATAGACCGATCCATTTACAACTACACAAATCATAGACTAATGTCAGTTTCTTCTGCGTTCACCATTCATTGTGATCACACTGATCATATCCTCTTATGAATTTCCCCCGCCCAGAGATCAGTGATTTTCGCAGTGGAGATGTGATACAAAAGTTGAAATGTCCTATAAAAAATTGGATGACCAAAAGAACAGTAAACATAGATTCATGGCTTCCCATGGAACACTACCATATTAAAAAAAAATAGGCCCTAAGAATTATAATGCTCTGATACCACATGTAGAAAATTAATCAACTCATAAAAAATACATGAGACATAGAACTAGCAGAAAAGGCCACAACCTTTGCTATACTCCTCACATATTAATCATTATTAAAATAATTTTATAATACAAATAAATATATGAGGAAGTTGTCTCAAGATAGTGCGTCTATCTTGGACAACTTGGATATCATTTTCGGGATTCAACTGCATTAAGTAAGTTATTAGTCTATGACCATTTCCATGAGAGATAGTCGTAATTGACTATTTTCTCATGATTTTTGAATAGTCCAATTAGCACTCATTACATCGGGTGATGCTCACAGGGGTGAAGAAGTGGGGTTGAAACTAGTGAAATGAATCACATAGTGTTAATAGTCACTTCCGGGGCTTACACCCGGTAACTAGGACTTCCCGAGAGGTCACCCATCCCAGAACTCCTCTGGCTCAAGCATGCTTAACTGTGGACTTTTTCCCCACAATCAAGTCCACTTAGCTTGCTACCCCATTTGCAAAACCTTAGCAAGTATTGTGCCTCATGAACCATTCAAGTAGATATCCATTTACTCTTTGTATTTAAGTATGAGGGTTTTATGCGGTGCATTATATTAGATATCATTTTTGGGATTCAACTGCATTAAGTAAGTCATTAATATATGACCATTTCCATGAGAGGTAGTCGTAACTGACTAATTTCTGATGATTTTTGAATAGTCCACTTAGCACTCATTGCATCGGGTGATGGTCACAAGGGTGAAGAAGTGGGATTGAAACTAGTGAAATGAATCGCATAGCGTTAATCATCACTTTCATAGCGTTAATCATCACTTTCGGGGCTTGCACCCGGTAACTAGGATTTCCCGGGAGGTCACCCATCCCAGAAGTCCTCTGTCTCAAGCACACTTAACTGTGGAGTTTTTCCCCACAATTAAGCCCACTTAGCTTGCTACCCCATTTGCAAAACCTTAGCAAGTATTCTGCCTCATGAACCATTCAAGTAGAGATCCCTTTACTTGGTTGAGCAAATATCTCACCCACACACTAATATAGGAGCCAAGTTAGGTAGGCCTAAACTAACTCCTAATTAAGAGGAACCAAATCAATCTTGAAAATTAGGCATAAATTCCTAATTTTCAGGATTTAATTAATTTAATTAGATTTTTGGATTTATAATTGTTTTGCTCACATGAGAGTGAGGCTAACAGTTACCAGCTGAAAGAGAAACACCCCTTCCACATTCCTCCAACCACGGTGTCATCGGATCGTCTAATGCACAACCAAAAATTCCAAGTTGTCCACTACACTACAAAAAAATAGGTTCTACTTCTACGTGCTCCAACAGAGGAAGGGAAAAACTCTGGATTCTATCATATTTACGGCCTTGTATTTTGTCTTTTGCCTTCTAAAATTTGGCCATTTTTTATCTTTACATATAATATAGCTGACGACCCCACTCAAAATTTGATTCGACGCTTTAAAATTCACCCTCATTCAGAGTAATAGCCATTTTGTCGATCTTTTATCGAAGATGCGACAATTTTCGGCTTTTCCAACAAAATGGAATTTTGGTACCCACAAAACCTCCGAGAAACCTCAATCAAAGACTGAAAAGCCATAGGCTAAGCCAAAATTGTTGCTTTGATACCATCATGATATCCCAAATGGATATTTCAACCAAATTTGTAGAAAATAACTTAACCCAGAATTTCACCATCAAATCAACATTTATATTACTAGAAGATTGCCATGTAAAACAAAAAAAAATAGAGCACTGCAATCCATTAACACATTGAGTAGGAAGAATCTAAATTTTTTATTATGAATGGAAAATGGGGGTTACATGCATATCTGACCCAAAATAGATGAGATGGAAATTTGACCTCCAACATAATTTGTTGTACTGCACCGACCTCCAAAACTGAACAGCTGCGCTCTCCCTCCAACAACAGCTGCCACTGAATCAACTGAAAGACATTGAGGTACCAATTGAGGATCTGAATGATCCTCACTCCAATATCCTCGAAGCTTCATGAAAATCCTGAATGAAGTCTCCTCAAAGAGAGTTGGGTTTTCATCCAACACTCAACAACATACCTAAGGGTTTCCATCCTGGGGCTACCAATGGAGTAGAGAAATGGGTTCTCAACCTCACATATAAGAAAATATATCAAATCCAAGATATTCCTCAACGACCTCCTCCTCTTCATTTATAGATCCCATGGACCCCTCTAGAGCTTTCTATTTTATTATTATTTTTATCATGGAGCACTTTTCCCTCTTATTTTCCAATTAAAATATTACTTTTTAATGCGTGAAAGAGTAAATTGGCTACCATGTCTCCTCAGGTCACTGAAACCTATCTCCAACCATCCCATCATGTAGGTATTCTGGTTTCGTTTCCAACGAGATATTACACTAAGGTTTTATATCATGTATTCCTCTCTGAATGCCACCTTGAGCATAATTAATTGAGTTAAGCCCAAAAATAACTCAGTTTTCTGAAAGTTGTTGGAATGCACCAAAACGAAAGAAAAACTGTGCGGATGATGGAATATATCAATAAAATGCCACCGGTCCTCATAAAAACTCCTCAAACTCCTCCAAAAGCCCTTGGGACCACTGATGACACCAACCTGTACCTGTGACCTGTCTGCTCCCAACTCTAAAAGTGCATCCTAACCCTATCATAAGGAACATAAAAAAAGGAATATTATAGCATTGCATAATCACAAGGCTCAATCCTATGTCGTGAGCCTTCAACTACGCAATTATGCAATCACCTGGCCTCCTCTGCCTTCTGGAACTGTGAAATGGGAAAAATCAGTGCTCAAGCCCTCAACCCAACTCCCTGAGCTCCCCAACTGTGTAATCTTTCTTCTCAGTCCCAACCTAAACTACACAATGCATAGTCTCAAGGCTTAAGCTCAACCCTTGACTGCTTGAGTTGTGAAATTGTGGAATCACTGAGCCTCTTCCTAATTCTGTCACCTCATTTCAGCTCAGTCAGTGGATCATCATGCAACATCTTAGACTAGGGGTTTATCAGACTGATGTTGTCTTGTCATGAGTGAATTGTAAATGTAAGTACATTATCATACCATGAAAAGATGATGAAGAAGGAGATGGAGAATGAGAACATGCTAGAAGACACTTTTGTAGCTAAATATGCAAGTTGACTAATCAGAAGAAATAAAAGGGACAAAATTTGTGACCGCAGTTTGAGACCTGATAACATTGAAGTCTCCTTATCTCTAAACCATATGGAGGTTGACAGAAGGCATTTTTAAGAAGACACCAATCAAGGAGAAACAATAATGACTTGATATTTCCATGCCATCAATGTCATGTCATGTCATAACATGAGTCACCATATGCCACATCATTTTTGTGGATTATGTAAATTTCTATTCGAAAATGTATTGTAAAGTGGAAGTCCAAAGGACATGTACAAAATTTGAAGAGTCATGTAAAGTCGAAAAGTCATGGGAATTAAAATAGTCATGAGGGTTGTCAAAGAGTCACAAGTAAGGTGAAACATAACCTCCCCATTGGTTATATATACACCCTCATTGTATGAGTAAATAACTTTTCACCTTTGCTCCTCCCGCAAGGTATTAGAAGAGAAGCTAGTTATTTTGGGGAGCAAGCCTAGTGGCTCCAACGCTCCACTATTGGAGCTAGTGGTGTTCATTATATACATGTGTCTTAGGAATTTTACTTAATCAGAAGCCTGATGGCCAACACGTTCTTCATGCATGGATTATGAATATTTGTAAGACTATTCTGTGAATGTTTGTAATTCATGTTTGCTTTCCTCTATGCTAAATTAGTTTAATGTGTTTCGTTTATTTTGGTGCTTATCATATTAAGAATGTGTTGTAATGGTTTCTGTACATGTCGCATCTTTGTGGAATATTTTGTTGGATGTGTTAGAGTCGGTCCTTACAGCCCTCCGTCAGAGATCATTTCGCTTTTTGCATATTCATTCTTAGGTGTCTCGCTTGTTCCACTTCGTTGCATTTCGCTAGGAGCATGCCACTGACTGACGAGGGGGTCTGCTTGTCATGTGTTTCCTCATGCTTGTACCTGCAGGGCTATTTAAAATTTCCTCAAAAATTACTGAAGTTCATTGTCATTTCATTCATGGTCATTAAATGTCAGTTTCGTTAAAAATAGTTTTTAGTCCTAGAGTCTAGGGTTTTCGAGTCTTTTGCATATATGTCATAAAGCCCGCAGGCCATGAGGTTGGTTTCGCAAGTTTTGATTTCGTATTTTTATTATCATAAGCATTTGAAAACATTTCTAGTCCAAAACTCTGTTTTGGAACTAGAAATTGTTTAATTTCATTTTTGTAACAATTGTATCCATTTCACCATGAGAAGCTTCAGTGCAAGCCTCTGATCTTTTCCAAAGCCACAGTGCCGCATCTCTGCAAAAGACATCAAGCATTTTCAGTCCAAAATTCAGAAAAGCCAAAGCAAAGCATTGTATTAATAGACCAAATGTCAAAATGCCAAAAACATTATAAAGTGGGTTCTCAAAACACATTTGAAATCAAATCTTATTGCATGAGATATTTCCTTCATATATAAACATGGCAAACATAATCATTTGCAAGAAATTCGCCAAGGCAGAAGTCGAATTCGTGTTTCTGGAGGCCGAAGACAAATTGCAGAAGTGTTGACAGCGTTTGAGGTGGGCGCTACCCACTTGAGGTGCGCGCTACCCACTTGGGGCGCGCTACCCACTTGAGGGCCACAGCCAGTGCAAATTTACATGGGCGCTACCCACTTGAGGGGCGCTACCCACTTAAACAGGCGCGCTACCCACTTAAAATAGAGCCCAGAAAATTCGTGTTTTGCGCCCAGATTCGATTCAAGTCGACTCCAAAAGCTTGCAAACAACATCCATATTACAAATATCTTGTTCAAAGCCATGTCAGAGACAGAGTCAGCTTATGAACGGGAGTCAGACAGTGATTCCACGATAGAGGGTAATGTGCCACGGAGGCCTCATAGAGGTGGCAAAGGCGGTAAACATCTCAGGGAGGAGCCTACTTCTTTGGCTCAGTTGCAGGCATGTCCGCTTGCAATGGATTGTTTTCGGTATCAGTCATGTTATCAATTCTGTGAGATGATTTCACAAACCCAGCTTCATCGGGAATTATCTCGTCTATTTGTTCTTCATTTACATGATGGTCGTGTAAATCTTGCTGGGGTTGATTTCATTCTGTCACCATTGACCATTGCTCAGGCCACTGGCATACCAAATCTGGGAGAGGAATGGAACAAACGTCAGCATTTAGAGAAATCCCACTATGAGCCATACATCAAACCTGGGTATATGAGGCACTTGGGCAGAGTTTTTCCTTTCAGATTCTTGAGGGATGAGTTTGCACCGCTGATGAAACTCATCATTCGGTATTTCAGTTGCGAGGGCAGATTCGCGCGTCTCTTTGCGTACCATGTTCGTTTGTTGATGCACTTCACAAGGGTACGTATGATGAACATTCCGTACTTCATGTATCACAACATAGAGAGGATGGTGATTTTTGTACAAAAGAAGAGCCCAGCACAACAGCATAGGAGTATATATCATTACGCTTTGATCAAGATCATAGTGTTACATCAGTTGGCACAGCAGGGCATCACTTGGGAGGATTTCATCTCTCGTGACTTTTTCATAGCATCACAGCCACCTCCCGAGGTAGTTCATGATGCGGGAGAGCCTTCACACCAGCCGGACATTCCTGAGGTCGAGCATATCAGTGCTCCATTGTTCATGACATATCGGCGAGGCCACAGGGCCTTATTTGCAGCTACACGACGAGTATTATCTCCACGACGAGTATTGTCTCCACCCGGGGTGAAGGGGTCTTGCTTCCTTCATCGACGGGCGAGTATTATCTCCACATGATGTGGAAGGGGTCTCGCCTTCTTCTTGACACGGAGTACGGATCCGGAGCCGAAGCCCAACCCATGTGATGGGGGCCGTCGAGGCGGGACACGGTTACACATCATTGGTGTTGATCGACTCTCTGGCTCGGCGAGGAGACTCGTCCGGGAGCAAAGGGCGAGAATGACACCTTTGAAAGGTCAATTGAAGAGCTTAGTGGGTGATAAAATATGCGGAAGCGAGGCGCAACAAACGACGAGGATGAGCACACACTTTATGAGGGTGCATCGAATCAATAGGATCGACGAAAGTTCGATAACCGAGTCGATGTGACACCGATTGAGCGAGGGGCGAACTCCATGTTAACATTCATGCGGGAGAAGTTTCGCGAGAGGCCAGCGGAGAAGGCATGCGTGTCACATGAAAGGCCATTATTGGGCTCGCATGCATGTCTGCAAAGCGAGAATGAAGATTCTGAAGAGGAGGTTGAGCGAAGCACTAAAACGGCGGAAAAGGCTTGATCCACTCCGGATTTTGGCCGAGGCTTCATTGGCTGGGAAAGATACATGATGGAGGGTCTTCGCTCCGAATTTGAGCAAATTCGGATAAATTTTTGTCATTTTGAAATATTTTGGTCTAAAAACAGGTTTTTCAGTTAAGCGGGTAGCGCGCACATATGCTCACTTTTTTTTGGGACACTTGCTGAAGAAAATCTTTGCATTTTTGGATTTTTCATGATAAGTTATGCATCCTCAGGCATTTCCGAAGCATTTCATCAGATTATGGATGGTCAAAAAGCTCAAAAACACCATGAAAACCACCTTGCTGCCACCTTTTGCACCAGCAGGAAGTACTTCTGGGAGAATGAAGTTTTGGAGGGGAAAATGAGCTCCAAATTGAGAAATTCAACTTGGTTGGATAGCCAACATCCAGGGCTTTCCAGCGAGCTATCATGAGCTCAATTTGGATGCCGGGAAGTGCCTCAAAATCAGGTTGAAAGGCGCGCTACCCACTCAGTTCAGGGGCGCTACCCACTTAAATTTTTGGCTAAATTTTCAACTTCCAGCTCAGAATTTCGGCCAGTTGGGACCAGTTTTGCTTGGGGATGAAATTTTTGAGTTATTTTGATGTAAATTTATGTTTGGCATGTAACTTTGGCTTATTTCTACCTATTCTAGAAGATTCACTCTCAAAAAGGTGAAAATCATGTAAATGAATCAGTTTCCACTCTTTTAGAGGCAAGTTGTTAGCTGCCTAGATTCTAGTTCCTTGATTAGAATTTGGTTGAAACTGATCCCTGAATAAGGAATTCGACCCCTAGAGGCATGGGAAGGGGTTAGAGTGATCTATATATTGTAATTTCTGAGACTCTCTACAGGTTGGACTCTTGGGAAACTTTTGGCACCATTGTACATATTTTTTCATATTTTGGCTAAGGAAAGATCAGAGGTTCTGCGGCACCTGTTGGGATCCTTGTGGTGTTCTGTTCTTGATGGTGTTTTCTCTCTGTTTACTGTAAGTTCTTCATGTTTAATGTATGCCATTTCTCACTGATGCTTCTTAAATTAAATGAATGAGTAGATGAGGTTGAATCCATTGTTCACAGTGCTCTGCCTTTGAATTCATTTAGTTTTACATGTTTTCGACTGTTTGGAGAGGATCCAAGTTCTTCTTTGCCCTCTTCAGCTCCTTATCATTCTAATCCATCCATATATCCAATCAAAAGCATCAAGACATTCACCTACCTCGCCCCAACTCGAATTCTGCAAAGGTCTGACCTTATCCCTGGACCCAAAATTTGTTTTTCCCATTTCTCCAGCGAAAACCCAAAAATAAAAAATTAAACATACTTATCTCTTTACTAGCCTAAAATCAGTTCCCATCGTAAGTCATATCATGCCATATTGTTCATTTTATCGAGATTGACGGAGAGAGCCCTCTCCTGTCCTCGTAGGGCTAGCTACGAGGCTGAGCGTGGTTTGATGTAGCCTTGAGTTTTACCTTATTTCATCCTAAGGTAGATTTGAGCGCTAACATAGTGGCGACCATACTGGGGAATTCAAAACGTTTGCTTGTTATAGACGGAGTCTGAAGTCACGCCAGGTAGCCTTCGAAACGCTGGTGCTATGCATCAGCGAAGTAGATAAACGCTGCTTCAGTCGATCTCCGGTTTAACTTGTAATCGTAGCATTTAACTTGTAAATTGCCCCAGTACATGTATTAAGTTTAGATCTGATGGTTGTACATGTATTAAGTTTAGATCTGATGGTTGATGGTGAACAACGGTCAGACATCGCAAGGCTGAAATCATTCACCTGGCCACTTCATTCACTGAACAATCCAGAAATCGACGCTTCATGGTGACTTCACTGCAGGGAGATCAGTAGCTGTGAGATTTTCAAGATGGACCGGATTGCAAGAAGATATGCTCCCATGAGCCGAGATCACATTCTAGGTTTTCCGAATAAGATTCCCAAGGTAGATTGGTTCAGGAGTTTGCCTACGTTTAACGATGATGGTAAGAAGGATGCTGCTTTACATCTGATTAGATTTCACATGCATATTCGCAAGTTGAAGGTGGAATTTCCTGAAGATTGCTTGATGAAGATATTCCTGGCCACTCTGGAAGGTGAAGCCCAATCTTGGTATGAAAATTTTCCGCTGGCCTGTATTTATTGTTTAAAGGATTTTCATGCCCTGTTCATTGAAAGATATCAAGTATCTTATCCATCATTAAATTTAGTTCATGACTGTTGCAAACATGCTTTTACTTTTATTGAAAGCCTTGAGAAATATTATGAAGATGATAATTTCATGGATGATGAGATCATGGAAGCCCTATATGAAAATCCATTTCAGCAGCATAAAGACGATCATGAAAATTTGCAGCAGGATCAAGATTTTAGTGCGGTGGAAGATGAAGGAATTTTGAATCTTGACAGTCAACAGGAATTATATGAAATGGATCAGTAGTATGAGGAAAGTTTGTATACTCCTTCACTTGAAATAAATGAAGACAATCACTATTTGAGCCAAAGAAAACAAAGGGTATTATCTCCTCTGTCTGAAGATGAGATAGATCTACTTTTGAGAGGTCTTGTTACAGCCCAAGCTACAGCAGATTTTCAGTGCACACATAGTCAGGAAATTGTTGGTGAAACTTCTTCCTCTTTTGAAAAACATGACTCTCCTGTAAGCAGCTTTATAGATCAGCAGGTTGAAGTTGTAGTTTTCCATATGGATGAAAGTGATGAAAGAGAAAGTGTCATTTCAGATCTACCCACAGAAGAAGACAGCATGCCGGGAACTCAAGTTTCAGTTTCAAATTGTGATAATGACCAGCCAGCTATTTCAGATCTACATTCAGATTGTGATGACCAAGCATATATTGTGCTGAAACCCATCAAGGAGAATTCTGCTGTTGAGATCATCTGGAAAGAAGAAAACAAAGGTATGGATTCAAATGTTTTTAGTTCATTAGAACACAACCTTCAGAAAGAAGCCATTCAGTCAGTTCATGAAAAACAAGATGGGATCTTCATTCAAGTAAGTGAAACAGTTCCTTTGGATGAATTTATGGTAGATGATAGAGATATCATGTTTGAGCATCAAGAATCAGCTGAAGTTTCTTTCCTTATGATTGATAATGGAAATCCGGCTGTCATATCATATGAAGATGATCAAAACTATATTCAAACTACAGAAAATCAGAACATTCAAGACTGCCTTTCAGATTCTTCTTCATATGTTTCATGTGTTGAAATGTTTTTACAAGAGGAGATATGCTCATCTACCTGTTCAGAGTTTTTTGAAGCCTAGGAACATATTGTTACTGAAGTACATGATGAAGGAAGATCAGAATTAGAAGCAGGAGAAAAAGACACCTTGTTCTTTCAGCAGGAGGTAAATCTTCATGTTTTTCAGGATCCAATGGCAGATTTGTTACAGTCAGCAGTAAAGGTGAGTATTGCAGTGTTCAGTGATGAAGGAGATCATGGTCAGCTATGTTTTTGGATGCTCAGTTATCAGTTTGTATTGTTGACCAGCAGATCTGATCAGGGAAATCAATCAAGAAGGCATCTGCTTGATTGGTTACATTGGCATTATGATATAGTTTGATGGTATATTGTCTTGTAAGAAACACAAGCGGTTATGTACTGCCAGCAAGCTTTAAATTTTAAGTTCAGGTCTTGAGTCAGTTTGTTAGAGTCAAGTTTTTTCAAGTCATTTCAGTTTGCCATCGAGTTGGTTTGAGTCAAGTTTCAATCAAAGTTTCAGTCAAGTTTTCATTCAATAAATGTGTCAAAGGTTTGGTGTTATCCGTTCAAAATAATGATTCCATCGCCCAATGGATGAAGGCACTGTCTGACTCCCCCAGAGATCTGCCGTTCTTGGCATCTCCACGGAGCCACCATCCCCATTGGAGCCAATGTTAGAGTCGGTCCTTACAGCCCTCCGTCAGAGATCATTTCGCTTTTTGCATATTCATTCTTAGGTGTCTCGCTTGTTCCACTTCGTTGCATTTCGCTAGGAGCATGCCACTGACTGACGAGGGGGTCTGGTCATCATGTGTTTCCTTATGCTTGTACCTTCAGGGCTATTTAAAAAATTCCTCAAAAATTACTGAAGTTCATCGTCATTTCATTCATGGTCATTAAATATCAGTTTCGTTAAAAAAAGTCTTTAGTCCTAGAGTCTAGGGTTTTCGAGTCTTTTGCATATATGTCATAAAGCCCGCAGGCCATGAGGTTGGTTTCGCAAGTTTTGATTTCATATTTTTATTATCATAAGCATTTGAAAACATTTCTAGTCCAAAACTCTATTTTGGAACTAGAAATTGTTTAATTTCATTTTTGTAACAATTGTATCCATTTCACCATGAGAAGCTTTAGTGCAAGCCTCTGATCTTTTCCAAAGCCACAGTGTCGCATCCCTGCAAAAGACAACAAGCATTTTCAGTCCAAAATTCAGAAAAGCCAAAGGAGAAACATTGTATTAAATAGCCAAATGTCAAAATGCAGAAACATTATGAGAGTGGGTTATCAAACACATTTGAAATAAAATCTGATTGCATGAGATATGTCCTTCATATAAACATAGCAAGCATAATCATTGGCAAGAAATTCGCCAAGGAAGAAGTCGAATTCATGTTTACAGGCCGAAGACAAATTGCGAAGTGTTGTCGGCGTTTGAGGTGGGCGCTACCCACTTGAGAGCGCTACCCACTGAGCGCCACGACCCGGTCTGATTTGCAGGTGCTACCCAGCTGAGGGCGCTACCCGCAACGACGCGATACCCACTTAAACGAGCTTGAAGAAAATTCGTGTTTCTTTGAGATTCGATTCAAGTCGACTCAAGCTTGAAAACAACATCCATATTACAAATATTTTGTTCAAAGTCATGTCAGAGACAGAGTCAGTGTATGAGCAAGAGTCAGGCAGTGATTCCACGACTGAAGGTAATGTGCCACGGGGGTCTCATAGAGTTGTCAAAGGTGGTAATCATCGCAGAGAGGAGCCTACTTCTTTGGCTCGATTGCAGGCATGTCCACTAGCAATGGATTGTTTTCGGTATTTGTCATGTTTCCGATTTTGTGAGATGATTGCACAAACCCGGCTTCATCGTGAATTGGCTCGTCTGTTTGTTCTACATTTACGGGATGGCCGGGTAAATCTTGCCGGGGTTGATTTCATTTTGTCACCCTTGACTATTGCTCAAGCCACTGGCATACCAAACATGAGCGAGGAATGGAACAAACGTCGGCATTTAGAGAAATTCCACTATGAGCCATACATTAAAACTGGATATATGAGTTACTTGAGCAGAGTTTTTCCATTCAGATTCTTGAGGGATGAGTTTGCACTGCTGATGAAACTCATCATTCAGTATTTTAGGTGTGAGGGCAGATATACTCGTCTCTTTGCGTACCATGTTCGTTTGTTGATGCACTTCACAAGGGTACGTATGATGAATATTCCGTACTTCATATATCGCAACATAGAGAGGATGGTGATTTTTGTGCAAAAGAAGACGAGCCCAGCGCAGCAGTACAGGAGTATATATCATTACGCTTTGATCAAGATCATAGTGTTACATCAGTTGGCACAGCAGGGCATCACTTGGGAGGATTTCATCTCTCGTGACTTTTTCACAGCGTCACAGCCACCTCCCGAGGTAGTTCATGATGCGGGAGAGCCTTCACACCAGCCGGACATTCCTAAGGTCGAGCATATCAGTGCTCCATTGTTCATGACATATCGGCGAGGCCACAGGGCCTTATTTGCAGCTACACGGAGAGTATTATCTCCACCCAGGGTGGAAGGGGTCTTGCCGACTTCATCAGCAGAGCGAGTATTATCTCCACATGATGTGGAAGGGGTCTCGCCTTCTTCTTCAGCACAGGTACAGATCCAGGACAGGGGCAAGAAGCCCATGCATGATGAGGGCCCATCAGGAGGCCAGGACACAGATTTCACCATCATTGATGTTGATGCGAGCTCTCCTAGCTCGAAACTGAGGGAGATCATCCAGGAGAAAAGGGCCGAGAATGACACGCTGAAAGATCAATTGCGGAAGGCTCATTGGGTGATAAACTATCTGGAGCAGCGCAACAAACATCTTGAGGATGAGCACACACTTTATGAGCTGCGTCGAATCCGTGAGGATCGACAATTGGCCCGGAAGAGACCATGTGATATGACACCAGTTGAGCGAGAGACTGAACTCACACATGTTAACATTCATCTGGAGAAGTTGCTGGAAAAGGCCAACAGAGAGAAAGACATGCTTCGTCACATGAAAGGCCATTATTGGGCTCGCATGCGTGTCTGCAAAGCGAGAATGAAGATTCTGAAGAGGAGGTTGAGCGAAGCACTAAAACGGCGGAAAAGGCCTGATCCACTCCGGATTTTGGCCAAGGCTTCGTTGGCTAGGCAAGATACATGATGGAGGTTCTTTGCTCCGAATTTGAGCAAATTCGGAGAAATTTTTGTCATTTTGAAATATTTTGGTCTAAAAACAGGTTTTACAGTTAAGCGGGTAGCGCGCACATATGCTCACTTTTTTTTGGGACACTTGCTGAAGGAAATATTTGCATTTTTGGATTTTTCATGATAATTTATGCATCCTCAGGCATTTCCAAAGCATTTCATCAGATTCTGGATGGTCAAAAAGCTCAAAAACACCATGAAAACCACCTTGCTGCCACCTTTTGCACCAACAGGAAGTACTTCTGGGAGAATGATGTTTTGGAGAAGAAAATGAGCTCCAAATTGGGAAATTATACTTGGGTTGGATAGCCAACATCTAGGGCTTTCCAACGAGCTATCATGAGCTCAATTTGGATGCCGGGAAGTGCCTCAAAATTAGGTTGAAAGGCGCGCTACCCACTCAGTTCAGGGGCGCTACCCACTTAAATTTTTGGCTGAATTTTCAACTTCCAGCTCAGAATTTCGGCTAGTTGGGACCAGTTTTGCTTGGGGATGAAATTTTTGAGTTATTTTGATGTAAATTTATGTTTTTCATGTAAATTTGGCTTATTTCTACCTATTATAGAAGATTCACTCTCAAAAAGGTGAAAATCATGTAAATGAATCAGTTTCCACTCTTTTAGAGGCAAGTTGTTAGCTGCCTAGATTCTAGTTCCTTAATTAGAATTTGGTTGAAACTGATCCCTGAAGAAGGAATTCGACCCCTAGAGGCATGGGAAGGGTTTAGAGTGATCTATATATTGTAATTTCTGAGACTCTCTACAGGTTGGACTCTTGGGAAACTTTTGGCACCATTGTACATATTTTTTCATATTTTGGCTAAGGAAAGATCAGAGGTTTTGCGGCACCTGTTGGGATTCTTGTGGTGTTCTATTCTTGATGGTGTTTTCTCTCTGTTTACTGTAATTTTCTTCATGTTTAATGTATGCCATTTCTCACTGATGCTTCTTAAATTAAATGAATGAGTAGATGAGGTTGAATCCATTGTTCACAGTGCTCTGCCTTTGAATTCATTTAGTTTTACATGTTTTAGACTGTTTGGAGAGGATCCAAGTTCTTCTTTGCCCTCTTCAGCTCCTTATCGTTCTAATCCGTCCATATATCCAATCAAAAGCATCAAGACATTCACCTACCTCGCCCCAACTCGAATTCTGCAAAGGTCTGACCTTATCCCCGGACCCAAAATTTGTTTTTCCCATTTCTCCAGCGAAAACCCAAAAATCAAAAATTAAACATACTTATCTCTTTACTAGCCTAAAATCAGTTCCCATCGTAAGTCATCTCGCGCCATATTGTTCATTTTATCGAGATTGACGGAGAGAGCCCTCTCCTGTCCTCGTAGGGCTAGCTACGAGGCTGAGCGTGGTTTGATGTAGCCTTGAGTTTTACCTTATTTCAGCCTAAGGTAGATTTGAGCTCTAACAGGATGTTAGACAAATATTTCTTGTTTGTGTTGGTTGTAATAACTGTTGCATCCTTGTGGACTATTCTGCTGGATGTTAGGTGGGTCCTTCTTGTTTCCATGTGTCTCTATTAGGATGGTACTATTATCTCTCTCTTATATGCTCGCTTTTCTTCCCCTCCGCAATAGAAGAACCTCGACACACCTACAACCAAACACTCACCATACACACTTTATTTATTTTTGAAGGAACATACACATTCCTCTATTTTGTTGACAATTAGAGCCAAGGAAAAACTTTAAGAAAATGGTAACCGGGTTTTATTATGGATGGGGCTCCTATCCCAAACGGCGTGAGGTCTTATTGGGACCACATATCGCAGATACCCCTTGAATGTTGGTAGGTCCAACGTTGTCAACATAATTCAAAACCTTCTTTGGATCCCTTACTGGTAAAAATGGCCAAAACTGAAAAAAATACATAAAATAAGAAATATAGATCTGATCTAGTTGATAAAGCCCTAGATCTATCCCTAGTATGTCTTGGCTAATCTGGATATGCTTTGTTTCACCCTTAGACCTTCCTCAAACCTGAAACACTTGGATGAAACTCCTCCACCCAGTCAATGAGATCTATTCTTAGGTCTTGTGCTCACCCATTGTGTTGTGTTGTATCTTCTCCCTTCACCTAGCCTTTCTTTTATGAGCTTGAGCATGATTGAATCCATAATTCTAATCCCTAATGTGATTTATGGTTGAGATTAGATATCAACATCATTTGAGATCGAAAATTGAGATTACATCTAATTCATTAATGCAAAAACCTTTTCATTTCATTAAATTAACTCACTTTTGTCTTATAAAACAAATTAGTTTAATTAGTAAATTAGTTTGCTAAGTTTAAGTGAGTTTGCTGTTGTGAATTTCCCTTAACTTTCTTTCAATCAAGACATTGTGAGGCCTACTCCCCACTCTTATGGAAAGCAAAACAATTTATTTTTCCTAGATCCTTGTGCTTCCCAAACCACGAAGTCTTCTCTCAACCTATATTATTGTTAAGCTTCCCTTTTTCCTCTCTTTCCTGAATGGAAAGGGCAAGGTTCTCATCATTGCCCTTATGTTGGCCTGCTAGAGATTCCTCCTGAATCTCCTCATGGATGAAATCATCCCATAGTCTGTCAAACATGGGAAGTGTCTCTCGTCCAATGATGCCCTTAACAAATAGGACCCATGGCTCGATGAAACTATTTATGGCCATATTCAACATCTCTTCATCTGTCACAACCTCCCTAACTGCTACCAACTCATCATGAACTTAATTAATATTGGTGAGAAAATTGGTCATGGTATTTGATCTAGTAATCTTGGTGTTATTAAGCTTCTTAATCAACACCATATTCCTGTTGGTATTATCAATTTGAATTTTTTTTGTGAGAGCCTCCCACACCGCCCTCATTGTCTTCTTCTAAGATAAGTTAGGACTCACATGATCCTTCCCTACATTTAAGACGATCCTCTTGGTTTTCACATCATTTTTATTGTGGATGACCAACTCTGCAACATTAGTAATCAAGGTGACTGTGATACTAAAAAACTCCAATAAATCATTCTTCATTAGGATCAACGTAACCCTCACCTTCCTGGGAATAAGTATGATTTTCCCTCTAAACCTAGATGAAAAATTTGCTTTTGAAAATGTGATTTTAGCACACTATATGATTGTAAGGTTTTCTCCCCTCTTCACTCAGCACCTAACACGTCCCAACTATCAATTGGACTCATATGCAGGCATGTACTTTTTCACTTTGCGAAATTATAAGTCCCCTTGCGTTAATTTTTTTTAAAATATAATTATGTATTATAAATTTATGTGTATAATATTAAATTAAAAAGATGACTAGGTTGAGAGGGACACAAATTCATGATCCTGTGGAGGGGAAGTAGTGGGGAAGTTGCTTGAGAAGGAGACAAGATTTATGTCTCCATTAATTGTAACATTAGTTGTAGACTAGTCATGAGTGTAGAGGTGTTGCACAAAATGATAGATAAAACCTTGGGAATTGTGCAATATATTGGAGGAAAATTCCTACAAAATAGGAGTCTAATTCCTCAATATTTATGCAAGGAAATAGGGGCTCAAGAAGAGGTATAAGTTGACTAAGTCTGGGTCATAACTTCTCATTGACAAGAGAGAAATTTTATTCACTTGCAAGTTGATCTCAGAGCAAGCAAGCAATTGTCATACATTATCTATTCATTTGACTAATGAAATTAGGATTAAGGTGATTTTACAAGTTGGTTTCCCCTATATAAATACGTGTACTTGTGTATGTGATTGATGCATGTTTGTGAATTTTGTTCTAAATTGTGAATTAATTTCTACAGAGCAATAGAGTAGAATTGTGTCTCTTGATTAAGATTAAATTTCTTGAGCAGTTGCAATTCCGTCACCATATTTATACTGGTATTAGATTTGGATTCACATTACAAAAATAATTTCAAACTTCTTCCTCAGGAGGTTCGAATTTGCAGCTTCAGTGTAGCAGGATTTCTTCAAAGTTGGGAGAGTGACCTTCAACGAACTGAGATTAGAGTATGCCTTAGAAGGAAGCTCAAATTTCATTGCCTAGAAGGAAGCTCAAATTTTATTGCCTAGAAGTATCACATGGAGGTAGTTCTTGATTAAAATAGATTTATAGAATATGTCAAAACAAACATTCCAAAACTAGGATCAACTAATTCCCACAACCTAACCCAATGGAGGAAAGATGTAGAAAAGGCGAGGATAATAATCTTGGTGGGAGTGCAAGACCACATTTTATCAAATATCCATGGTAAAGAAACTCATTTCGCAATGTGGAAGGCACTGAAAGAGATATTCAAGAATAAAAATGACCATAGAAAATTGGCCATGAAAGACAAAATTCGAAACATCAAGATGCAAAAGAATGGTACTATTCCGCAGTATCTCAAGAGGTTTACACAAGTTTGGGATGAGCTTGGAGGGGTTGTTGTGAAAGGTGAAAAATATATCCTGCTGACCCTAGCTCTTCTAGGCCTTCCCAAAATATATCATAGCTACCAGGACTCAGTGAATGGGAGGGAGAAATTATCGAATTGGGAATGCTTATGGTTTGATTTCATACCAGAAGAAATCAAGCAAAATGAAAGAGGTCGAACTTCATCCAAAGGAAAGGGTGAAGAAAATTTTTCATTGGTTGGAAAGTGAAATAAGGTAAAAGGGAATAAATCTCAAGCCAAACTAGATTCCAACCAATGCTGCAAGAAGAAAGACCTGTCCAAAATAAAATGCTTTAATTTTCATGAATTCGAGAACTATGCTACAAAGTTTCCACATGAAAAGTCTAGCAAGAAGAACTCGGGAGGAGAAATAGGTGAAATATTGGCTATTTCAAGACTTCACCCTTATTGCATGCATGGAAAAAATATGACGGGGAGTTTGTGGTACTTGGACTGAGGTTCCTCATTCCACATGACAGGGTGTATAGAGTGTTTGAGTCACTTGGAGGAGAAATATCTCTAGATGCGTATTGAGCTTGGGGACGACGAAAGGTACAATGCTACTAGAATTGGTACAATAAAATTTAATAGGGAGTCAAGATCCCCTCTGTTAGCCCATGTATGTCAGTGATCAAATGACTCTTTCAGTTGTTTTCCATCAAGTCATAGGTCAAATTTTTTACTTTTTCGAACCAGTTCTCAAAAGTAATTTTGGTCACTAAAGAGGTCTAAACCATATATGTAGCTCCTTCATTTCATTTATAATCACCATTGTCAAGGTCATTGCCATTATCAGTGTCAAGGTCACCATCTCCATCATCATCATTTAAGAGGTATAGGGTTAGGTCACTCCATCTCATATAGGTCAAAGTATAGGTTCATTCCTGCCTTTGAAAAACCTTCAAATTTTCACTTAAAATAAGGCAGTAATCCTCCATTTCATCCATAAAACCCCAGTGAGGGAGAAATAATGTTTATGAAGTTCAAATAAATCCATATCTCTTGTTTCATATGGCTCAAGTTTCAAAAATATTTCAAACATCTCATCTCTGTCTAACTGTTTCATGAAAAATTGAAGAATTCTGTCAGAGCTCCAAGGGAGGTCATTTTGACCTTCTTTCCTAGTCAAATTCAAAGAGAGTCATTTCAAGCTTCAAAGACATCTTATGTGGTTTTGAAAAGAGTCATCATCCAATGTGAAATTTTAAAAGTGTGAAAATATTTCAAAGTTCTAAGAAGTAGTTTCACTGTCCCATGAAAATAAACAAACTGTGTATTAATGTCTCATCAAGGATCCATAAATTCACCTCAAATGTAAAAGAATAAAAATGGTTTGTTTTGTCCTCTCATCTCACTTAAAGGAGCATCATGTCACTTTTCAAGTGAAAAAGGGTTAAAAAGTCATTGTAAATGTCACAGGAAAAGGTAAAAGGGTCATCAAAGCTTATAAAAGGAAAGGCCAACTTCATTTTATTAATCATTTACCCTTTCATGTGTATGAGAGAGAAAATATTCACTTCAATTATCCTCCATACTCTCTAAACTCTAAAGCAAAGCCTTAAAATCCCATCAAAACTCTCTTATAACCCTTAAAAATCACTTGTGTTACATTTCTAGGCATTGTGTCTCATTATCGAACATTGTGTTACGCTCCTGTGGTCTATAAGAACGCAATGTTACACTCCTGTGACATACAAGGGTCAGATGTTACGCTCCCGTGGTCTAAAAAAATGTAGTGTTATGATCAATGTGGTGTACATTATTCGGTTGTTGCACTCCTCTGCAATAGAGAACACACGTTGTTACGCTCCTTTGCAATAGAGAAAACCCAGTTGTTACGCTCCTAGTTGCATTGTTACGCTCTTATAGGTGACAATTTCTGGCATTTTCAAGCTCGAAACCCTCCAAAAAATTTAAAAGCTTGTCATATATACTTTTCTATAGCCTCCATATAAGGTAAGAAACCTACCATGCTACTGCTGTGGGTTAGATATTGAAGATTTAAATCTTTTTATGTTTTCTCCATGTGATTCACTATCCATACATAATTTTTTATTTTATTTTATGACAAACCCTAACCTATTCAACCTAAAACCCTAACCCATCATCTAAAATACATCCATACACCCCCATGCCCCATCTACATTCATATCACATCACCATTCATAACATGTTTTACACTATCAAACCTTCTCTCTAAACTTTTCAACACAGTGAATACAGTGAAAACATAGGGAAATGACTGTGTTTTAGGATTTTGACAACCCTATAACCCTTCATTTTCCCTCATTCCAGCTTCATTGTGGAGGTAAGGTGTCAGCATATCCACTAAATTTTTCTCAAAATTCTTACTTGGCTCCACGACCCTTAAATTTCAAAAACATTTTTTCACTAGCTTTTTCCCACAATAAAAATTGGGAATTGACTGTTTTTTGAGATTTTCATCATCCTAAACCTATCCATTTGATTTAATTCCACTTTCATTATGAAAACAAGACACCATCCTATCCACTGAGTTTTTGTCAAAATTTTTTCTCAACCCTATCACCCCTATTGCACCTCACAAACTTACACTACTATTGCACACACTATTATCATAGTCAAAATTGTGAATTTCCTATGTTTTAGACATTTTGATACCTTCCACACATCCATTTTCTCTCATTCCACCTACAACTTGAAGCTAACACACAACACTACCTACTTAATTTTTTCTATAATTTTTCTCAGCTTCAAGGCCCTCCATTTCATCCACCAAACTCACACCTTCCTACACTTTGTTTTTCCAAATTTCCATTCTCATTCACTCATTTCATTGACACCCTATGGTTTTCATCATTCCAGTGACAAACACCATGGAAAGTGACAAGGAAAGCTTCAAAGGAGGGCACCATCTTAGGCATGAGCCATTCACCATGCAAGAGATTAATGCTTTGCCATTGGACATAAGGTGCTTTCAAAGAATTCAATGTTTAACATTTTGTGAAAGGCTTATGGAAGGGGGGTATCATATTCAGTTGTCTAGTATTTTTTAAACTAGCTACAATATGGGAAAGGTCACTCTTGCAGGTATGGAGATCAGCTTATCATCTGACCTAATTTATTCAACTACATGTATCCCCTCTCAAGGAGAGCAATGGTTCAAGGGTATGGACCTAGACATTGAAAACTACAAGCAGTTACTCAAGCCTCATGCTAGAGATGATCCATAATTTATTTTTCCTTTAAGACATATCAAAAACAAGTATGCTCCTCTGATGATGTTTATAATGAAGTACTTTAGATGCGAAGGAATATTCTCCAGGTTATATAGGTATCACATCAGGCTTTTGATGCATTTTACCTCAGTCAAAACACTTGTTTTTCCTCATTATTTATACAGGATCTTGATTAAGATGGCTGAGAAGGTTCAAAGTAGAAGGGAAGATCATCATACTAGTCTCTTTCATCATGGCCTAATCAAGCTCATTGTGTTGCATCACTTTTCCTCCATAAACATGACCTGGGAAGACTTCTTGGAGAGATTGTCACCAATGCTTTCTGTCTTGCCTATTACATCATCACCACAACCAATGGATATTGGCTCTTATAGCATGCCTATCCAGCTTTCACATGTCCCTAGGGTTGTAAGATTTTATCACACATATGAGAGAGGGAAGAGACAAGTTTTTGTGCCTAAGTCTACCAGGAGTTTTCTTACACTTGGCACCCATGATGAGCAATGTCAGATAGAGGAGCAACCTCTCTTGTATCAGCATGATGAGTCAGTGCCATTGGAGCTTGAGATATTAGAGCATGAGAAGGTTAGATTAGCTGAAGACATCATCAAAGAGAAAGATAAAGAAATTGCAGAGTTGAAAGAGGCCTTCTTCATTGCCCAATCCCAAATTACTTTCCTTCAGCATGAAAATTTTCAATTGAAAATTAATCGGCTCCTACAAAGCAAGTACAAATCAGACATTGAGGCAAACAAAGGTAAAGGCAAGAAAATTGTTGTTGTTGACCACATGTAGGAGATGGAGGTTGAACACACACAAAAATACCAAGGACAAGATGCCTCAAAAGGGCACTGGAGAGAGAGAGACAACCAATTTATCAATCTGAAGAGTTAACATTTGATGAGCTCATTGCCATGGAGATCAATGAGAATAGAGAGCTTTGGCTATCAATATTTAATGAGAATCTGGAGAAGCTATTGAATAAAGCTAAAAGGGATAACAAGCTGTAAAGGCACATGACAAAACATTATGGCAGTAGGGATACCATTTCTCAAATAAGGTTGAAACAAGTGAAAAATAGGATTAAAGAGGCACAAATGAAGCTCAAGGAGAAGGAAAGCTTGGATTTATTGGCTGAAGCTTCATTAGATGTGTATCCCATCTCTTATAGGTGTCAAAGAACCAATTTTGGAAGATTTTGAGCAAATTTGGTATTTTACAAGATCTTTTGCAGAATTTTGGAAATTTCTCATTGCAGAAGGGTAACAGACTCTTATGACTTTTTGTTTTGGAGGCATCCAAATGGTGATCTATTTACTTTTATGGATGTATCTTAATTAGTACATCATATATCAGGAAACTTCATGGCATGACAAGCTGCAATTTGGGAGAAAAATCTCAAAAACCACCTATTTTTCATGTTTCTGCCTCCTTTTTGGACCCTCTGTTACGCTTTTGAGTGACCATGGGAGAATGTATTTTTGAAGGCCTTCCCGTGCTCCACTTTGAAAAATTCAAGATGTTATGAAAGCTAAACATGCATGTATAATTGACCCTTTTTTCAGAAGTGGATTTGGACTTCTCAAAGTGCCTCAAAAGTTCCTCCAAATTTCTGTTACACTTCTGCAAATTGTTTTTAAAATCTCCAGTCAGAATTGTCACAGATCAACATTGGTTTCCCTTAGGACACTTGTCAAGCTCAGAAATGGTCACAATTTCGAGGTTATGAGTTGTAATTAGAGCTATTGGGTTTTTTTGGCCTCCTATCATGAAGTAATTTGTAATCAATGTAAGGGACAAACACTCCTAGTTTATAGCTAAAATTCAGGGAATGGTTTCTAACCTCCCTAGAAACTAGGAAATGACTCATATTTTGCGTTTATGATTCATTTTGGATGGGATTTAGACCTGATGAGGTGTCATAGTATATATTTTCTATAAGTAGACTCTCTTTTGTCTTTTGTGGGGTTGGATAGTCTCATATTTTGTAGTGGAGCTCTTGTAACTAGCTTGTGGAATGAAATCAAAGACATATTTGCGGGAATTGTGATGAGATACTTTTGGTATGCTTTGGAACATCTATGTTCTTCATATTTTCTTATGATATTATGCTTAATACCATGTGTACTTCTTCATATATGTCTATCTTGTAATTTTGAGAGTAGAATTCATGTTTATGCATGCTCTGTTTTAGACAAGATTCACCATATTATGTTTATTTGCTTCTTAATTAAATGAATTCACCTCAGTGCTCATTCAAAATATACTCCATCTTCATCCTATACTTAATGACTGATTAATATGTTTCCAAACTACCTATCTTACCTCACACACTCTCTGCAAGTTCACCTCAAAGTTCAAACCTAAAAACCTCATTTACAGTCCATTCACTGACTTTCCTATCCAACATTCAAAATATCAAACAAATTTTACTTATTTAAGCTTACATATCTAGCTTAAAATCTTATGATACTCAACCATTCATTTGACTGTTTAAAGTGACAAAGAGAGAGTCCTCTCTGGTCTAGGTAGGGCTAGCTACTGACCTAAAGTTTGATCTGTGGTTACCTTTCTCCAATCCTACTGTTAGCCTTAGGAAGTTGGGGAGAGTGATAACATTCTTGGCACCGTTGTCAGGGAGCGATTGCTAAAAATTCCTTGAGAGTATTGATTTAATCCTCTGAAATTTAGAATTATAGGTGACAAGCTCTAGCATTCAAAATATGTTGAATTCTAAAATCTGAGCCAAATTCCAAAATTGCTATCTTAAGCTGGCTCCTAAAAGACATACTAGGTCAAATCCAGACCCAAATCCCTCACCAATTATGTATGATCCTGAGAGTCTTTTTAGAAAACATAAAACCAAGTCTCGGAAGGTTGGAAGAGATGTTCCTCCACTTGTCAAATCAAATTCTCTGCTTACGAGATTTGTTCCAGAAGATTTGTTCTATCGTCCAGAATCTGAAAAATATTTGTTTAGAACTAAGTCTGAAGCTTTTCTTTAAGAAGCCACCTTTGATCCTTTCAATTTCGAGTCCTTTGCACCATTTTCTGAAACTTTTGGGTCTAAAGTTGATAGTGAAGTCTAGTCTAATTTTTATACACTCAAGGGCTTGGTAGACAAATTTAAAGAAACTTTCGAGAAGGCCTATTTTCAGTACCAACAACAGAATTTTTATCCACCTATCATCTCACCTTCTTATAAAACTACATCATCAACCCCTCCGTTCATTCCGTCATTACCTCTGCAAGTTTTCACTCCATCAGCACCTCCAGCACCTCCTCCATTAGCCATGGCCAGATTTGCTCCGCTGATCCTACCGCTTCAGGTCACTCCACTAACTCAGAATTATGGTCAGAGGCTTCCTCTTTTTGATGGAACATCAAAGGTTACAACTTATCAGCATGCTGCCAAAATAATTGACTCCATAGATATTGAAGAGATCGACAATGATGATGCCAAGATGCACATAATTGCACAAAGTTTCTCTGGAGAGGTAAAGAAATCGTTTCTCTCACTCATAGCTGGTTCATTAGGTACCTCATAGTAGATGATTTATTTGTTTATGGAGAAATGGGAAGATAAGGAAAATCCACTGCATATCTTAGCTAAGTACAATGCCTTAAAAAGGAATCCCAATGAGTTTGTCCAAGACTTTACAAATAGATTCAACAAAATATATGATTCAATTCCTGAGAATATTAAGCCTCCTCCGAGCCTTGCTTTACTTCATTATCCTAATGGTTTCGATCCCGACATGGCCTATCATTTGAGGGAAAGAAACCCATCAACTCTTGAAGAAATGCAGAGAAACACAGTGAGCGTAGCCAAATTTGAAACATCCACTTCATCTGAAGGCAAATTAGATACCTTGATCAAGATCATGGAGAAGATGATGGATAAAATTTCCATCGCTAATCGATAAGCTGAACCCTCCATTAGAAATCCCAATTTTAGGGGTCAAAATCTGCGGCCTCAATACTAGATCAAGCAAAGGGAAAGAGGGGTTAGGATCCACAAAGTCAGCAAAAAATTCACACTCCATTTCAACAGAATTATATTGAAGGCCCTGATGAATATGACGAAGAATAAATTTCTGGCGAGAACCATTTATTTGAGGTAAATCAATAACCTATTTTCCTCACTGAAGAATATCAATTTTCTGAAGAAATTTGTGCACCGGATGATCATCAATTTGTATTGTCAAATAATGACATATTATCAGTGCACACAGAAGATTATCAGAGGGGATATCAAAATTCTCTTTCTAAAGTGCAGAGACAGTATGGCTTGAGGAATAGGAATGTTCCTATAACCTCCAATCAGAAAAAACATAACGCTCAAGTAGATGCTCATCCCAAAGAAGTTGCTCCCCTGAATCAAAGTAAAGGCAAGGGACCTGCTATTCCTAATCATGTTAAAGGAAATAAAGCTTATTCTAGCTGTCAAAGGAAAGATAAAGAAGTCCAATAAGGAGGACAAAAGAAAGAGTCTTCACAAAAAGATCAACCTGAGAAGAAATATGCACGAAAGAGGTAGAAAAACATTCTGCTCTCTTTTCTCTTGAAAATGAAATTGCCAAGTTGAAAGTATCCATTCCTCTAACTAAAATAGTTAAGAATTATCAGTACAAAGTTCATGTTGCTAAATTTCTTAGAGTTGATCAAATGTTAGACATGGTTAATGTGAATGATGATCACCCTGAGCTTCTTTTTGGTCCTACTGTTGATGGCGATTTAGAAGATATCGAAGTCCCTCCATTTTATCTAAGCGTCAAAATCCATTAATTTACCCTCCATAATTCCATGATTGATTCCAAAGCCTCTCAAAACCTCATTCCCAAGGCCATTATGGACAGATTAGGACTAGACATCACAAGACCTTATCATGATATTTACTCATTTGATTCACGGAGGGTGAAATGTCTTGGCCTCATCAAGTACCTAGTGGTGTCATTAGAGAAAATCCCAGCCAAGAATGTCCTTATGGATGTTGCTGTGTCTAATATCCCGCTTAGATATGGAATTCTACTTTCTGAGTCATGGGGAGTGAAGCTTAGAGGTACCTTACAACTTGATTTTTCTTATGCTACCATTCCTGTCTTTGGACAACTTAGGAAACTTTACTGGGAAAGTAAGATGAAGTACATGATCAGTAGCTGAGAAAATCCAAATAACCATCCTATACATGATGTTCATACAGATTTAGAGTCCTTTATCTTGTTCAATGATGAATTCTCAACATCTTCCGAAGTATTGATTGAAGAAATTGCAAAAAATTCTGAATTTTCAAATTCTGTTTTAGAATTGACAAATGCAGAAATTTGTAAAAAAATACCAAATGGTTTGGAACTGAGTGCATCACCTCAAAAAAGTGATGGAACAATGAAATAATCAGAATTTTTTGGTACAATAAAGGTCTCTCAAACAACAAGCAAAGTTCAAACATCTGATTTTTAGTTTCCAGATGAGGAAAGCAGTTTTTGGACTATGGACTTTGATGGAGCTTTAGGAAAAGAAGGGGTTGGAATTGGAGTGTGGATTCACAACCCTGTAATTCAGTCATTAAACATTCCTCCTAATGTTCGAATGTCCTCCTACAAGCTAGCCTTCGAATGTTTGAACAATGAACCTGAGTATGAGGCTTTGATAGTCGGTCTGAAAATTCTCAAGAAGTTGGGCGCAAAGAAGATTTCTGTATATGGCAACTCTGAGTTAGTAATAAAGCAAGTCAAAGGGGAATACCAAGTCAAGCATCCAAGGATGCGAGCTATCGAAATTCGATGCTAGACATCCTCAATACATTTTTTGAGTACACTTTATCTTTGATTCCAAGAGACAACAATTTGATTACTGATTCTCTAGCCACTTCGACCAACATGTTCAAAATTCCATTGTATCCTAATAAGAAGTATGAGATAAATGTCAAACACCGCTCTGCTATCCCAGATAATTTTCAGTATTGGAAAGTCTTTAAAGATGATAAATAGTTCAGAAACTTCTTGTAGACAGAAGAGGAGTTTGTAAATTCTCAAATGGACAACCAATGCTATGAAGATGACCAAGAAATCCATGCAATAGAGACACAAGTGCTTCAGCTGAAAGATAACTCCATTCCAAGAGTTTTGGTACCTTTGGAAGAGATTTTTTATCAATATGATGTTGCACACAAACCAACCATGTTACCTAAATAAGTGGGAGTGGAAGATCTTAATCTTGGCACTCTGGAAAATCCCAAAATGGTAAAAATTTCAAAATATTTAAGTGCATAAATGAAAGGTAAATATGCAACGCTTATATCTCAATTTGCTGATGTATTTTCTTGGTAATATTCTGATTTGAAATTCTATGATATGAGCATAATTCAACATTCCATTCCCTTGAATCCGGATCAGAAACCTTTCCGCCAGAAGCTAAGAAGAATGAATCCCAAGTTGCTGCCCTCTATTCAGAAGGAGGTAAATAGATTATTCACTGTTGGTATAATATTTCCTCCTCACTTTTCAAATTGGATGTATAATCTAGTGCTAGTGAGGAAGAAGACATGAGAGATTCACTTGTGCATTTATTTCAGAAATCTCAACAAAGTGTCATTGAAGGATGATTATCCATCGCCGAAGATGGACCATATTCTGCAAAGGGTAGTTAGATCTTCTCGACTTTCATTTTTGGATGGATACTCCGGTTATAATCAGATTCTTGTTCATCTAGATGATCAAGAAAATACAACCTTCACAACACCTTGGGGCACCTTCATCTACGCCAAAATTCCTTTTAGATTGAACAATGCAGGGGCTACTTTTTAGTGAGGAATGGGCATTTCTTTCTCCAATGAAAAGGATGTCTTTTTGGTCATTTATCTTGACGATATCATTGTTTTTTCCAAGACAAATGAGCATCACTTGCAACACTTGAAAACAATTTTCCATAGATGTAAAAATTTTAGCATATCACTGAACCCAAAGAAGAGTCTTTTCGCTATGGAGGAAGGTAAATTATTGGGCCATATTATATCAAAAGATGGAATTAGGATAGATCCTTCAAGGTTCGAAGAAATTCAGACTTTGGAATATCCTAGGAGAAAAAAGGAAATTCAATCATTCAATGGAAAAATCAATTTTTTGAGAAGGTTCGTTCCCAATCTTGCTGAACAATTAATGCAGATTACTAAAATACTGAAGAAAGATAGTGAAGTAAAGTGGTCCGAAGAGGCGAATAAATCATTCAATCAAGTTAAGTTGGTTTTATCTCATGCTCATATCCTTATTAGTCCGAATTATGCACTTGATTTTATCATTTTATCATATTCATCAGAGCATACTCTTGTCGCTGTCCTCATGCAAAAGAAAAATCAGAATACTTAAAAACCCATCCCCTTCTTCAGTAGAACCATAAGAAACACAACCTTGAAGTACAACATCATCGAGAAACATGCCTTGGCATTAGTCAAAGCATTAAAGGACTTCCAGGTCTATATTTTACATTCTCATATAATTGCATATGTTCCAAACGTTGTTGTCAAAGATGTGCTTACATAAAATGATCCTGAAGGGAAACGAGGTAAATGGATCGTTTCCATGTTAGAGTATGACTTGGAGATCAAGCCCACAAAGCTGATCAACGGAAACGGCTTGGTGAAGCTCATGGCGGATTCAAATATTCATGCCTTGGACATTAATTTTATTGCTGCATTATCTAAAGAACAAGATGTTGAAACATTACTCGAGGTAGCTGAAATTTTCTCTCTATCGCCTTGGTATGCTGATATAGTACACGTTTTGCAACACTTGAATCCTCCTCCTGACTTTCCAAGTATCAAGGCTAGATATTTGAAGTTAAAAGCTCTTAAGTACTGCATTCTTAATGGTGTCTTATATTGGAAGGATCTAGGTGGAGTATTGTTGAATTGTTTGGTTGAAGAAGAAGTTGAAAAAATCATGACAAATTTTCATAAAGGTGATTGTGGTAGTCATATTTATTGGAAGACTACAACTAATAAGATCTCGAGGGCGGGATTATTTTGTCCAAGCTTATTTATACTGTATATAAAACAGTCACGAGCTATCATAAATGCCAAATATTTCAGGGAAATAGGAAGCTCTTGCCTTTACCTCTAAAACCAATTGAAGTCCAAGTGCCATTCCAGTAGTGGGGACTTGACTTGATTGGCGAGATTCATCCTCCATAATCAGGTTAGCACAAATGGATACTCAATGCCATAGATTATTTCACCAAATGGATTGAATCCATCCCCACGAGGCAAGCTACTGATGCTGTTATCATCCAGTTTATTGAGAATAATATTCTGTATCGTTTTGGCTGTCCACACAAGGTCATCACTGACAATGCAAATTCCTTCAAGTCCAAGAATATGATTGAATTTTGTGACAAGTATCACATTAGGCTTGGTCATTCAAAAACATACTATCCTCAGGGAAACATGCTTTCTGAATCGTTAAATAAATATTTGGTGAACATAATAAAAAAGATGTTGTAAGAAAACAAGATAAATTGGCACAAAAAACTTACTAATTCTCTATGGGTGGATAGAGTTAGCACGAAGAGATAATCAACATGTCACCTTTCCAGCTTGTGTATGGTGTTGACACGGTGTTCCCTTCTTCTCTAGCTATACCAGTGATGAAAATTTTGCAAGAGATCGACAGTGAGCCTAATGACATTCAATGAAGAATCAACCAAATGATGCATCTACAACAGTCAATAGATGAATTATTCAACCATACTTCAAAGCTTCATGAGAAAATAAAAAATATTTATGATATGAAGACCAAAGCGGATGATTTCAATCTTGGGGATGTTGCTTTTCGCTGGGATGCCCAAAATGATGACAAGAGTAAGCATGGAAAGTTCGACAATAAATGGAAAGGACCTTACAAGATCACTGCATTAAGAGGAAACAATGCATTTTTACTAGAGGATATTGAAGGGCAAGAAGTACTGGGAGGACCAATCAATGGTAGGTTCCTCAAACACTATCTAGCTTGATCACTGAATAATAAATTCATTTTCATTATACATATCATTTTAAATTTGATGTCCCAACAAATAAGGAAGTTGTTGCAGAGGTTTGAAGCTTGAGGAGAAGACTTCTACATACAATTCATGTTTTCTTTCAAAAAGTTAAAATAAAAATTTCACTTAGCTGTCAAGTCATAGTTAAGTCATTTTTTTATAGTCAAAGTCATTTCTAGAATTAGTTCATCATTTCCAGTTTGTCAAAGTTTTTCAAAGTCCAGTTTGAATCCATTACCCAATGGTAAGGCTACCGAATTTACGGTGTTCTTGACACCTACTAAAGGAGTTGCCATCCCCAGCTAGAGCCAATGTTAGCCCAGGTATCTCAGTGATCAAATGACTCTTTCAGTTGTTTTCCATTAAGTCATAGGTCAAAATTTCTACTTTTTCGAATGAGTTCTCAGAAATAATTTTGGTCACTGAAGAGGTCTAAACTATGTATGTTGCTCCTTAATTTCATTTATCATCACCATTGTCAAGGTCATCGCCATCATCAGTCTCAAGGTCACCATATCCATCATCATCATTGAAGAGGTCAAGGATTAGGTCACTCCATCTCATATAGGTCAAAGTCTAGGTTCATTCCTGCCTTTGAAAAACCTTCAAAATTTCACTTAAATTAAGGCAGTAATCCTCCATTTCATCCATAAAACCCTAGTGAGGGAGCAAGCATGTTTATGAATTCCAAATAAATCCATCTCTCTTGTTTCATATGACTCAAGTTTCAAACATATCATCTCTATCTCATTGTTTCATGAAAAATTGAAGAATTCTATCTCACTGTCTCATTTAAAAGAACAAAAAGTCATCACAAAATGTCAGAGCTCCAAGGGAGGTCATTTTGACCTAATATACTAGTCAAATGCAAAGAGAGTCATTTAAAGCTTCAAAGACATATTATCTCGTTTTGAAAAGAGTCATTATCCAATGTGAAAGTTGAAAGTGTGAAAAGATTTCAAAGTTTTAAGAAGCAGTCTCATTGTCCCATGAAAAGAAACAAAATGTGTCTTGATGTCTCATAAAGGATCCATAAAGTCACCTCAAATGTCAAAGAATAAAAAGGGCTTGTTCTATCCTCTCATCTCACTTAAAGCAGCAACATGTCACTTTTCAAGTGCAAAAGGGTTAAAAAGTCATTGTAAATGTCATTGGAAAAGGTAAAAGGGTCATCAAAGCTTATAAAAGGAAAGGCCAACTTCATTTTATTCATTATTTACCCTTTCATGTGTATGAGAGAGAAAATATGCACTTCACATATTCTCCATACTCTCTAAACTCCAAAGAAAAGCCTTAAAATCCCATCAAAACTCTCTTACAACCCTTAAAAAACACTTGTGTTACGTTTCTGGGTAGTGTGCTTCATTATCGAACACTGTGTTATGCTTCTGTGGTCTATAAGAATGAAGTATTACACTCCTATGACATACAAGGGTCAGGTGTTATGCTCCTGTGTTCTAGAAGAATGTAGTGTTATGCTTCTGTGGTGTACATTATCCAGTTGTTACGCTCCTGTGCAATAGTGAACACACGTTTTTACGCTCTTGTGCAATAGAGAAAACCTAGTTGTTACGCTCCTGGCTGCGTTGTTACGCTCCTGTAGGTGACATTTTCTGACATTTTCAGGCTCGAAATGCTCCAAAAAATTTCAAAGCTTGTCATCTATCATTTGTTGTAGCCTCCATACAAGGTAAGCAACCTACCATGCTACTGTTGTGGGTTAGATATTGAAGATTTAAATCTTTTTATGTCTTTTATTTATTTCTCCATGTGATTCAATGTCCATACATAATTTTTTTTTCTTTTATGAAAAACTCTAACCTATTCAACCTAAAACCCTAACCCATCATTTAAAATACATTCATACACCCCCATGCCCCATCTACATTCCTATCACATCACCTTTCATAAAATGTTTTACATTATCAAACCCTCACTCTAAACTTTTCAACACAGTGAAGATAATGAAAACATAGGGAAATGACTGTGTTTTATGGTTTTGAATACCCTATACCCCTCCATTTTGCCTCATTCCACGTTCATTGTGGAGGTAATGTGTCAACCCATCCACTAAATTTTGTTCAAAATTCTTACTTGGCTCCATGACCCTTAAATTTCGAAAACACTTTTTTCACTAGTTTTTTCCCACAGTAAAAATTGGGAATTGACTGTGTTTTGAGGTTTTCATCATCCTAAACCAATCCATTTGATTTAATTCCACTTTCATTTCGAAAACAAGACACCATCCTATCCAGTTAATATTTTTCTGAATTTTCACCCAACCTAATCACCCCTATTTCACCTCACAAACTTACCCTACTATTGCACAAGCTATTCTCATAGTTAAAAGTGGGAATTTCCTGTGTTTTAGAAATTTTGATACCTTATAAACATCCATTTTTTCTCCTTCCACATATAACGTGAAGCTAACACACAAAACTGCCTACTCAAATTTTTCTATAATTTTTCTCAACTTTAAGGCCCTTCATTTCATCCACCAAACTCACACCTTCCTACACCCTGTTTTTCCAAATTTCCATTCTCATTCACTCATTTCATTGGCACCCAAGGGTTTTCATAATTACAGTGACAAAAACCATTTAAAGTGACAAGAAGAGCTTCAAAGGAGGATGCCATCTCAAGCTTGAGCCATCACCATGCACGAGCTTAATGCTTCGCCATTGGAAAAAAGGTTCTTTCAAAGAACCCACTGTTTAACATTTTGTGAAAGGCTTATGGAAGGGGGTTATCATCTTCAGTTGTCCAGCCTTTTTGCAACCAGCTACAATATGGGAAAGGTCACTCTTGCAGTTTTGGATATCAACTTATCATCCGACCTAATTGTTTCAGCTACAAGTATCCCCTCTCATGGAGAGAAGTGGTTCAAGGGTATGGACCTAGACATTGAAAACTACAAGCAGTTCCTCAAGCCTCATGATAGAGATGATCCATAATTTATTTTTCCTTTCAAAAATATCGAAAACAAGTATGCTCCTTTGATGATGTTTATAATGAAGTACTTTACATGCGAAGGAAGATATGCGAGGCTATATAGGTATCACATCAGGATTTTGATGCATTTTACCTCAGTCAAAACCATTGATTTGCCTCATTATTTATACAGGATATTGATTAAGATGGCTGAGAAGGTTCAGAGAAGAAGGGAAGATCATAATACTAGTCTCTTTCATCATGGCCTAATCAAGCTCATTGTGTTGCATCACTTGTCCTCCATAAACATGACCTGGGAAGACTTCTTGGAGAGATTGTCGGCAACGCTTTCTGTCTTGTCTATTACATCATCATCACAACCAATGGAGACCGGATCTTTTAGCATTCCTATTCATATTTCAAAAGTACCAAGGGTTTTGGGATTTTCTCACACATATGAGAGAGGGAAGAGACAAGGTTTTGTGCCTAAGTCTATCGGGAGTTTTCTTACACTTGGCACCCATGATGAGTAATGTCAGATAGAGGAGCAACCTCTCTTGCATCAACATGATGAGTCAGTGCCATTGGAGCCTGAGGTATCAGAGAATGAGGAGGTCATATTAACTAAAGACATCATCAAAGAGAAAGATAAAGAAATTGCAGAGTTGAAATAGGCCTTCTTTATTGCCCAATCCCAAATTACTTTCCTTCAGCATGAAAATTTTCAATTGAAAATTAATCAACTCCTACAAAGAAAGTAAAAAGCATACATGGAGGCAAACAAAGGTAAAGGCAAGAAATTTTCTGTTGTTGAACAAATACAGCGGATGGAGGTTGAAACACACACAAAAAGACTAAGAAAAAGAGGCTAAAAAAGGGCACTGGAGCGAGAGAGACAACCAATTCATCAATCTGAAGAGTTTACATTTGATGAGCTCATTTCCATGGAGATTAATGAGGATAGAGAGCTTTGGCTATCTAGAGTTAATGAGCATCTGGAGAAGCTATTTAAGAAAGCTAAAATGGATAATGCACCAGGGATACCATTTCTCAAATAAGGTTGAAACAAGTGAAAAATAGGCTTAAAGAGGCACAAATGAAGCTCAAGGAGAAGGAAAACTTGGATTTATTGGCTGAAGCTTCATTAGCTGTGTAGAATATCTATTACAGTTGTCAAAGAACCAATTTTTAAAGCTTTTGAGAAAATTTGGTATTCTACATGATTTTTTGTAGAATTCTGGAAATTTCTCATTGCAAAAGGGTAATAGAATCTTATGAATTTTTATTTTGGAGGCATCCAAATGGTGATTTATTTACATGGATGGATGTATCATGATTAGTACATCATAGATCAGGAACCCTCATGGCATGAAAAGCTGAAATTTGGGAGAAAAAAGTTCAAAAACCACATATTTTTCATGTTTCTGCCTCCTTTTTGGATCCTCTGTTACGCCTTTGAGTGACCCCGGGAGAATGGATTTTTAAATCCTTCCTGTGGTCCATTTTGAAAAATTAAAGATGTTTTTGAAACTATACAGATAGGGCTAGTTGAACGATTTTTCATTAGTGGACTTTGACTTCTCAAAGCGCCTCCAAAGTTCTGTTACGCTTCTGCAAATTGTTTTTAAAATCTCCAGTCAGAATTGTCACAGATCAACATTGGATTCCCTCAAGACACTTGTCAAGCTAAGAAATGGTAAAAAATTCAAGGCTATGAGTTTTCATTAGAGTTATTGGGTTATTTTTTGCCTCCTATCATGAAGGAATTTGTAATCAATTTAAGGGACAAACAATCCTATTTTATAGCTAAAATTCAGCGAATGGTTTCTAATCTCCCTAGAAACTAGGAAATGAATCATCTTTTGCATTTATGATCTATTTTGGACTGGATTTAGACCTAACGAGGTGTCATAGTCTATATTTTCTATTAGTAGACTCTCTTTTGTCTTTTTTGGGGTTGGATAGTCTCATATTTTGTAGTGGAGCTCTTGTAACCAGCTTGTGGAATGAAATCAAAAACATATTTGTAGGAATTGTGTTGAGATACTTGTGGTATGATTTGGAACATATGTGTTTCTCATGTTTTCATATTATATTATGCTTAATACCATGTATACTTCTTCATATATGTCTATCTTGTAAGTTTGAGAGCAGAATTCATGTTTATGCATGCTATGTTTTAGACAAGATTCACCATATTATGTTATTTGCTTCTTGATTGAATGAATTCACCTCAGTGATCATTAAAACTCTACTCGATATTCATCCTATACTCAATGAATGATTAATATGTTTCCAAACTACCGATATTTCCTCACACACTCTCTGCAGGTTCACCTCAAATTTCAGACCTAAAAACCAGATTTACAATCCATTCACTGACTTTCGTATCCAACATTCAAAATATCAAACAAATTTTACCTATTTAAGCTTACATATCTAGCCTAAAATCTTATGATACTCAACCATTCATTTGAATGTTTAAAGTGACAAAGAGAGAGGCCTCTATGGTTTGGGTAGGGATAACTATCTGACCTAATGTTTGGTATGTGATTGCCTTTCTCCATTCCTACTGTCAGCCTTAGGAAGTTGAGGAGAGTGATAACACCCTCTTCACCTCAAAGATGTTATGTTTTTTCTAGGATGAAATAAGGACCTCATCTATGTAGCAGTTTTGTAAGACCACAAATATGATGTAACCTTTAGTAAAGGTAAACCCTTTATAATGCACATAGTTGCTGGTCAGGTGAAGTAGATTGGGGTTCATGCGAAGAACCTGTATAAAATTGAAGTGGAATATTTTTATACTAAGCAATAAGCCAGAGAAAGTGCAGAGTCACGATGTCGGTGATCTATGGCACATGAGATTGGGCCATTTTCATCATGGTACCTTAAAAATTAGGCAACAAATAACCACTAGCATCCCTAAAGGATCACTTGAGTAGTAGGATGTCTACTAGGGTTGTACCTTGTGGAAGTATGTGAAATCCACATTCCATGATCAAGACAGCAAGGCACATGTGGTCTTGAAGAGAGTCCACTATGATGTTTGTGGAGCCTTCTCAACAACCTCCTTTTCCATACATAGGTATTATGTTATTTTTATTGATGATTTCTCAAAGAAGCTTTGGATATTCTGTAGGTGGAAGAAGGAGGAGACATTCTCAAAATTTATAGAATTAAAGGAACTAGTTTAGAAAGAGATTAGAAAGAAGGTGAAGTCTTGCATGGGAAAAAATGGAGGTGAGTATGTTTTGAATGACTTCAAGGATTTTTATGCGAAATAAGTCATTCAAACATAGATAAAAACACCCCACAACTCATAGCAAAATGGGGTATTTGAGAGGTATAATCGAAGCATTGTGGAAGATGCGAGAGGTATGCTACATCACAAGGGCCTGCCACTGCATTTGTGGTCAGTAGTATGTAACACAACAGTCTACTTGTAGAACCAACGTCCTCATCAGATTCCTGGTATGACAACATTGAAGCAGGATTTATCGTCGAGAAAGTGAGATGTGTCTCACTTCAGAATATTTGGAGCCTTTGTTTACTGCCATGTCTCCAAATATTTGAGGAAGAATCTTGAGTCGATAACAGAGTTGGAAGATTTTGTGGGTTACACCAAAACTCCACACAATTACCGGGTTCACGTACCTTCCCTCAGAATTACAGTTGTGTAAAGGGATGTAAAGTTTGATGAGGAGAAAGCATGATATTATATCTTGAGAGGGAGATTTAGATCCAACCATAAGAGGATATTTTAGCTCCAAAGGAGGAGCCTCAAGAGGATCCTTAGGAAGTCGTGGATCAGCCACCAATGGAGGATCAAAGAGGAGGCAAATTGGAGACATCCACTCAAGCAAAAACATCTAGAGAAGGTAGAAAGAGAATTAAGGAAGTTGATAGATTGGTGCAGGATGTGAGGGAGAACTGAGAGCTCCTTCTGTAATGTTCCCAACTTTTAGCCTCAAGCTAAAAGGAACATTATAGATAGCAGCATTTTATTTAGTTAAATAAAATGGGGAAGGAGGCCCCATAATCTTTAAAAAGGAAGGATAAACACTCCTCATGTGAAAGGAGGAAGAATAAAGCAGCTGATTTGAGCACCACATGGTGTGAACAGGATTGGATCATGCTTGATCTAGCCATTTTGACCAAAGTCAACTAAGTTGTCTAGATACATTGAATCTTCTTGGACATCGCAGTTTTAGTGGAGGCTCCACTTGCATGAGCTAGGTGGCAAGTGTGGATGGGAACCATGGTGAGAGGAGTTCATTTGCATTATAAGGAGGAGAAGGCAACCCATTTTCATTATGAATTAGCATGTTATTTTCGTTGGGTCTGCTAAGACTTGCATCCCCGGGCTGTTTAGCAGGGTTATAGTGTTCTTGAGCACAAGGGTGTTCCCAGTCGGGAATCCATACCTCATCCTCAAGGAAGGAGAGGGTATTTGAGCTACATTTCCTCATTCCAGAATTTGGCCAAGCTTACTCCTTCAGCTACAACATTATTCTGTTGGGCAGAAAATGTTGAGTTGCTGGGTGCAGCAACAGAGGAACTCATAGAGTCATTCTTTGGCTTGTTCTTCGGTGGAGATCTTGTATATCCTTTGGAGGAGCAGCAGAGGGGACTCCCGTGCATTATTTCATATATTTGGCACCAGGCCAATCATTCACCATCTCTCACAGCACAGTCTAGGGTAGAAACTACGTTATTTTGTGTAGGCAGTGTTGGGGGAGTTCATTGAGCTCATCAGGAGGATTGTTTTTGAGTAAAAGGGATCAGCCCTTTGCTTGAGAAAATTATCAGAGGAGGGCATGAGTATTTCAGATCTTCCATAGCCTCATTCTAATTTTGATTCAGTTGTAGTGGCAAGTTACTTGTCACATTGTACAATCTCTGGCATTTCTAGCAATCTCTCCTAGATTGGCTAGAAATCTTGTATTGAGGCCCATTCCTCTATTATTGGGAATTTCTTTGTATGTATCAGCCATTTTTCATGTATTGACATCTACAACAGTAGCTAATCTCCTAGAGACAATGCAGTCACTGCCCTCCGACATTTTTTATAACTGCAACATCTCATGTATTTCATGTTCTAATCTTTGGAGGTTGATTCCCATTGCTTGAGAGGTTTATTACTCATAATATTTCTGTATATTGTTGCTGATATATTAATGAACATGATGGCTGTATTATATTTCATCTTATTACACATTCATATTTTCATATTTTTATGATTGTGTTCATGTATTGCTGTAAGCTCTCTCTTTGAGCATTCTATAAGGGACTTAGTTTGGGGAGATCTGAATAACCCCTCTAGAGTCATTTCTTTGGGCTCAAATTCTGGAAGAGAAGTGTTTGATGAGTTAACAAGGGGCTCCAAGTCCCCCTTTTGCATATTTTTACATTAGCTTCCTTATACATCGTCCTAGAGGACCCTATTGCAGAAATTCCCTAAAAAGGAATATTACAGTGGTATCAAAGCATCAATCTTGGCTCAGCCTGTGCAGCCCAAGATAATATTCCATTAGAAAGAGAATCTCCTATCTTAGAAGAGGATATGTACAGTGAAAACAAGAAAAGAGGAATGACGAAATAAGAGGTCTCCCTTCTTCTTTTCTAGACCATGGAGGGTATCATTGAAGACCTTGAGGAGATAGAAAGGGAAAACTAGAGAGATTTTCTGAGAGGGTTTGTGGATGAAGCAAGCCCTAGTTGTGACCACGTGGGGTGTGAGCATTCAGCCACACATGTAGATCCACAACGCAGTTCATTGCCCACTTGCACTACAGAGAGAATGGAGGAAGAAGATGAGGCCATTGGAGGAGCAGCACTGCAACTCAAAGGTATGGCTCATGGTTGGTGGTTTGGAAATTCTATTTCATGTTATCATGCAGATGTAGAATCATATGATGGACTCACTAAAGGGTTGGTGAAATTTTTTTATGAAAATCACTATGAAACCCTTTGTGTCAAAACATCAAACACTTTGCATGCATTGGAGGGAACCATGAAAAAAACTCCATTCCATATTTCTGAAGGGGATGTAAACATGTATGATGGCTTGCTAAGGGAAAGATCCCCATTGTGTGAAGGGACCTCTTCCATTTGTGAAGTCATGGAGGTACTTCCTTCAAGAGATGACCAAGATCTAGGGTCTCTCCTTGATGATGAGGTAATCTCAATTATTGATGGGGAGGATGAGCATAAGAGATCTAATAGCACTGTCCCTTTGGGAGGAGATCCATCACCACATGGAGGTGAAAGGGGAGCCATTGCTTCTATTAGAGGAGCCCTTGTATCTTTGCAAGGAGTTCCAAATGTTTCAACATGTGGAAACCAAGGCATAATTCCGGAGCCATATGTAACAGTTTTTGGGGATTGTGAGATGGAGGACGAAGAGAAGGATCAACATTAACGGTTGATACACCCTTATCTATTCCAGAAATATTCTGCACCAGAGGAGGAGACTGTACTGCATGGTGAAGAGAGGGACAAATCAGTCCACTCATACACACAGTCCACTTCTGAACTCGATGTCTCACTATATGGAGGCATTCCACCTGGGAGGCCACCTGATCTAGAGTTGATGAGGGGCATCTTGTCACTTTATTCACCACTCATGGATTTCGGAGAGGTGAAGACATTGGAGGATTCCAGCACAACGCAGAGAGTTTGGGGTAAAGCCAAGGAGGAGGGAGACACTCTCTCATTTTTAGTATCACCCACTCTCATTAGTTATACTGAGCTGACAGTGTTTGCTGCAGGGATGGAGGATGGCATCTTCATGATGCAGGATGACTGCTCCACAGATTTGGAAAGGAAACTTCCTTTGAGGAAGGAATATTTCACCCATAGGAGTGGATGGAGGCCACTCATGCTTACCTTGGCCCAGCTTGGGAGATTCCTTTTGGATGACAACCTCTCATGGGAGGCCAACTTCCAAAGGAAACCATCACTATTTGAGCATGAGCAGCTGCATGATGGGCATGGCAGCATTCTGGAGGATGACTTTGGAATGGGGGATGTCAAGGTAGTAGGAAACAACATGAGGGGAGCACCACATTGCAGATTACCAGTGCTGTCTCTGAGGATAATAGATCCAGGTTGGAGGTCTCAACTCTTGGTAGAGTACTCCAAGGATCTAGGTGCATGCATGATTTTGGATGAACCAGATAGAGATGACAGGTACATGATTGATGGGATGGTCATCTATACCGATGGAAGAATCTTCTTGACTAGGGCATCTAGTCTCAAGGAGAAACTATTACATGCAGCACATGAGGACTTCCTAGCTATGCACCTTGATGCATATCTTGTTTTTTTAGAGGAGTTCACTTGGGAGGGAATCCAACATGATATATATTAGCATATGGAGAGATGCATAACTCGAATGGTGATAGAGAGGATGTCACAACCAACCTTCCTACTCATCGGGAGTGAGGGGGCTTTTTCAGTTGATCCATTTCAGCTCAAGGTCTCAAGTACATGGTAGAGAAGGTATAATTTCACATTATGTTTTGTACTCATTTACTTTATATGAGCAACATATTGTATCAAGAAGGATCATCCCTTCTTGCATTTTGTATAATGTACTTGCAACTACTTGTAGCATTGATTTTGGCTACCTTAATGGTGGTTTGTGGGGGAAGCCACATGTGTCTTGGTGTGCACCATTAACACCACACTGTACATTCATGTTCACATCTAATGAGATGACTGTGGTTGCAAACAAGTGGATAGTAAAGCAGTTGTTATATTTTGTTTTGAGGCAGGCATGGAATGCACTGTGTTGGTTCCTCATGTGGAATTATTATTCACTCTCCGGTTGTCATATGGTAGCTTGTTTTCATTGTATGTTTCTTCCATATGTTGTCGATGTTTGTATAATCATGGGAAGCTTTGTTTGGAGAGTGGGCTTGGAGTTGGAGATGCCCATTGGGAGTATGATTCTCCCCTTTTCACATGTTGTATGTTTCAGGAGAAACAATGGGCACACCATGATTTCCATGTCACTACTTTTCTCTTCATATCAGAGGAGCTATTGGGAGAAAATGCATTGTTGGAGGAGGCACTTCATGGTTGATTAATTTTGTGGGGAGGCTTGGGCCAATTGTGGAGGCCATGAAATTTCAACCCAATATCAAGAACCCCCTCATACTTATCATAAATGGAGGGAGAAACTACTTGGATGGGAAAATCTAAACTCTCCATTCAGCCCCAACATGTTGCATAGATCCGGGGTTGAGGACTGCTTTGTTGAGCTACCTAGGATGGCTCATTTCATTTGGATGATTGCATGGGTGAAGGAGTCACTCATTGGGAATAAGGATTCCCATTTTTTTCATCACTCCTACCTTGAGGAGGCCATTGAACCACAAGGAGATTTCCACTTGCATCTTCTATTGTCTCATGATGTATACTTTGGTTTTACACACTTGGAGGGATACATGGAGGACATATTTATTGCATACTTTGATGAGATATGGTGGGGTATACTGATGAGGAGGCCACAAGAAGAGGAGGAGGAATTTTTCTCTACCTTGCAGTTGCTTGAGGACAAGCAAAATTTTGAAGGGGGAGGACTGTAATGTTCCCAATTTTTAGCCTCAAGCTAAAAGGAACATTATAGTTAGCAACATTTTATTTAGTTAAATAAAATGGGGAAGGAGGCCCCATAATATTTAAAAAGGAAGGATAAACACTCCTCATGTGAAAGGAGGAAGAATAAAGAAGCTGATTTGAGCACCACATGGTGTGAACATGATTTGATCATGCTTGATCTAGCCATTTTGACCAAAGTCAACTAAGCTGTCTAAATACATTGAATCTTCTTGGATAGCGCAGTTTTAGTGGAGGCTCCACATGCATGAGCTAGGTGGCAAGTGTGGATGGGACCCATGGTGAGAGGAGTTCATTTGCTTTATAAGGAGGAGAAGGCAACCCATTTTCATTATGCATTAGCTTGTTATTTTTGTTGGGTCTACTAAGACTTGCATCCCCGGGCTGTTTAGCAGGGTTGTAGTGTTCTTGAGCACAAGGGTGTTCCCGGTAGGGAATCCCTACCTAATCCTCAAGGAAGGAGAGGGTCTTTGAGCTACATTTACTCATTCTGAAAATTGGCCAAGCTTACTCCTTCAGCTACAACGTTATTCTATTGGGCAGAAAACGTTGAGTTGCTGGGTGCAGCAACATAGGAACTCATAGAGTCATTCTTTGGCTTGTTCTTCGGTGGAGATCTTGTATATCCTTTGGAGGAGCAGCAGAGGGGACTCCCGAGCATTATTTCAGGTCTTTGGCACCAGGCCAATCATTCACCATCTCTCACAGCGCAGTCTAGGGCAGAAATTGCGTTATTTTGTGTAGGCAGTTTTGGGGAAGTTCATTGAGCTCATCAGGAGGATTGTTTTTTAGTAAAAGGGATCAGCCCTTTGCTTGAGAAAATTATCAGAGGAGGGCATGCATATTTCATATCTGCCATAGCCTCATTCTTATTTTGATTCAGTTGCAGTGATAAGTTACTTGTCACATTGTACATTCTCCGACATTTCTAGCAATCTCTCCTAGATTGGCTAGAAATCTTGTATTAAGGCCCATTCCTATATTGTTAGGCATTTATTTGTATGTATTAGCCATATTTCATGTATTGAAATATACAACAGCAACTACTCTCCTAGAGACAGCGCAGTCACTGGCCTCTGACATTTTGTATAACTGCAACATCTCATGTATTTCATGTTCTAATCTTTTGAGGTTGATTCCCATTGCTTGAGAGGTTTATTCCTCATGATATTTCTGTATATTTTTGATGATATATTAATGAACATGATGCCTGTATTATATTTCATCTTATGAAATATTCATATTTGCAGAGTTTTATGATTGTGTTCATGTATTACTATAAGCTCTCTCTTTGAGCATTCTCTAAGGAACTTAGTTTGGGGAGATCTGAATAACCCCTCTAGAGTCATTTATTTGGGCTCAAATTTTGGAAGAGAAGTGTTTGATGAGTTAACAAGGGGCTCCAAGTTCCCTTTTTGATTATTTTTACATTAGATTCCTTATACAGCGTCCTAGAGGACCCTATTGTAGAAATTCGTGAAAAAGGAATATTACACCTTCAAATTTGTGCGAGAAAAGGAGGTCACGTTAGAGGTACACTGGATACATGGTTCTAATGACAGAGCTTGCAGAGACTAAGTTATCCTATTTTTAGGAAGAATTTTAGAAACCAATTTGGCTTGATGTAATTGTGGAAAAATATTAATCCATCATGAATAATAGTGTTTGGGAAGTGGTCCCAAAATCGAAAGATAAATCAGCTGTGGGTTTGAGATGGATCTTCAAGGTTAAGCATGCACCTGACATGAGCATAGATAAGTATAAGTCTAAATTTTTGGCCAAATTATTCTCTCAAGTTGATGGAATTGACTCTATGAAACCTTTTCTCCCCTACCAAGGTATTAATCCATTAGATCAATTCCTGCACTAGATGCGCATACGAGGTGAAATATCCACCAGATGGATGTAAAAACAACATTTCTCAAAGGTGTTATCGAGGAGGAATCATAAATAGAGTAACCAAAATGTTTTGAGACATTTTGCCGAGAGTCTAATGCGTGTAGAATCAGGTGAGCATTGTATAGTCTCAAACAGGCACCCTGAGTTTGGTACACTCGGATTGATAGTTATCTCACTGGGTTTGGCTTCACCAAAAATGAAGTGGATGTGAAACACTATCATATTTTGGTATAAGGAAAATTTATTATCATTGTTTTATATGTTGATGATTTAATATTGACAGGTGATGAGAAATTGATCATCTCTTGTAAGGAGGAAACTTCAAGGGAATTTGTGATGAAAGACATGGGTCTCCTCATGCACTACTTCTTTGGGCTCAAAGTATGGAAAGGTGATGATATATCCGAGATACTGCAAATATTTTACATGGACATTTGTAAGACCATGGAGACACCTCTAGCGACCAACTGAAGGAAGGATTTTGCCACTTTAGGTGAAGATGTTGATGCTACCATTTACCGACAACTAGTGATTTTACTAATGTATCTTGTGAACACAAAACCAGATATGTGTTATGCAGTCAACTAGTTGAGCCAATCTATCTTCAGGGCGACCAAATTGTATTTGAAGGAACTAACTAGTATGGATTATGGTACAAATAGACATAGGGAGTGAATTTGTGTGGATTCATAGATGCATATTGGGCAGGGGGTCAATCCGATCAAAATAGTACCTCAAGTGGATTTTTCTGGTACAACAAGAAGCATAGGTATGTGGTGCTCATCTCGACAGAAATTGAATACATGGTTCCAAGTCAAGTAGAATGTGAGGTTGTCTGAATGAAAAAGATACTTGTGAGGCTATTTGTTCAAGAGATGGATCCAACTGTGATCTATTGTGATAATAAAAGTAGCATTAAGCTCTATAATAATCTATTATTTCATGGTCGATCCAAGCATATAGATATCATGTATCATCATTTACGGGAATGTATGCAGAGGAGGATAATGTTGCTAAAATACATTCAGAAAGAGCAACAATATGTTGACATATTGACTGAGGATTTATTAGGAATGAAGTTCCAATTCCATAGGTGCAGGATAGAGGTGGTTGAAAATCCAATTATTGCTAAGAGAGAGTGTTGAGATGTGTAGTAAGAAAGTTTCAATTTGACTCTGCCTTGGTGAAATTGAGAAAAAATGAATTTCCACATTAGTAGACAACTTGGAGGCATTTAACTGTGGTGACATGGCTCTTGTCACTCGGTTAGATCATTAAATTTGAGTTAGAGGGCTTGGAGCTTAGTTATTCATGCGTGATTGCTGATTTTCAGCAATAAAGTTCAATTATTTCCAGTTGTATTAAGTTAAACTAGTTCTAATTTTTGATAGAAATAGTTGGAGCTCGGTTGTGCAATGCGACGATAGTCTAACTCAGTGATCATCCAATTAACTGATAAACCAACCAAAAAATGATATTACATGCAGAGTATTTGAGTTCCCCAGCTATGGTGGAGATTCCAAGGTAGTGTAACATCAGTTTTAGACTAGTCCTGAGTGTACAATTGTTGCATGCAGTCATAGATCCAACCTTGGGAATTGGGCAATCAATTGGAAGAAAATTCCTAAAAAATAGGAGCCTAATTCATCATGATTTGTGCAAGGAAATTGGGGCTCAACTAGAGGAAGAAATCGACTAAGTCTAGGTCATACCATTTGTTGGCTTAAAGGGGTCCTGACCCAGGTTCAAAGAATTTTTGCAACCAACAAAACCCTCCAACTACTGGCCCTTTTGGCAGTGATATGCTTGCACAGACCAAAGTCTCACCCGAAGTAGTATGGGGAGGTGTTAGAACCAGGCTTCCACTCCCTAAGGGAGATTTTGATGTGGTATATCTAATCATAATTACTGTAGATAATATAATAGATTTTAACACACATAGTCAATGGTAAACATATCTAATCCTTTCGCAGATTATCACATACTACTTCGATATAATTTCATGCGCAGTAGCTAATTGTAATTCATTAAGATATACTTATCTAACAAAGACTAATACTTTCGCACATATGCAATCAATTCACTGAAGTAAATACACAACAATAGAGCATATCTAGATCTACAACATATAACAAATAATCTAAGACAGTAAATCACATAAGAATCCGAGTTTTTCAAAATGCCTTCTTTATTAAGAGATTTTTAATTCACTACAATCTATATTTCTACGCACAAAACAACAGAGTCCACACACAGGACTTAGGTCTCCGTGCACACATCCAGTAGGAGCCTTTCTACTGAGACAAAAACCCAAACTAACAAAGACACGTAACAAAACTGATCCTAGATTTCATTCCATCTCTTTCTTTACTCGACTCTTACATATTTATATTATAAAAAACACGCACATACCATGGTCTTAAACCATGGTTTTTCCCTTTAATCCTTTAAAATAATTAAGGGACCTTGACCCATCCCAAAGCCCCATTGACCATCTGCGTGCAACACGTACAAAAAAAATTAAACAAAATTAACCCAAAAAGTACCCCAGGGGACCTTGCTCCAACAAGCCCCCAACACAATCTCGTGACTTATCCCGAGTCACTGTGGGGTGTTTGCCTTCATCTTTGCCTTCAATGCTTCCACAGAGCTCTTGAGTGGGAATATGAATTTGATGCTTTGTGCAGTGGTTCTCTATGCTTCATCCACCAACTTGGCTGTTGTTGGTCACTCAATTGCCAGGCTGATGCTACGCCAAGTCTGTTGCAGGATTTTGAGGGTGCTGTCAAGGTTATGTGAAAGCTGTAGGTCTTCCTCAGCCCAAGGTTGCATTCGCGTCTCAAGTAGATGCTCGCATCGGTGTGGGTCCTCAATCTCTGTTTGAATGACCTTGCCTTCATATAGTCTAGGAAGCCTCTGTGATGTCACCAAGGTTGGCACCACCATTCTGATCTCTATGAATTACTGCTCTTTGATCCAGAGTTCATTCCTTAATTTAAGGACCATCCTGTCATTCTAAACAGAATTCCAAATGCCCATGGACTCATCCAAAGGTGTACCACACTCTACAACTACTGTTGAGATGCTGGCAGTTGCTTCCTTTACTTTGGCCGCGCACTATGCACAGACCTCCAATGGTGTCTCTGGTTGGAGCTTCATTTGCATCTCAAAAATCTGTTGTTTAAATTCTACGCGGATGGTCTGGATTTATTTGTGCGATGCTTTCAGCGTGATGACCAGGATTTCTAACTTAGTTGTTGGCATGACTGTGGCAGAGAAAGTGACTATATGCAGGTCACCGCACAAACGGTCAATCGATAATTCTAGCGTAGTGCACTGATCTTCAGTTACTTGTCGAGTCTCTTCTGCACTTTGTTTCTCCTTCTGCATCCTCGATACTTGTTACTGTTCCTCTGTAGAAACTTGGAAGGCGTGGACCTCCCAGAACTACAATTCATCCATAATCATTATCTGCATGGCATGAAGCTTTCCTCTAGGTAGCATCGCCAGATCGATTCCAACCTCTGCACCTGCCTGCACATTAGCGTGCAAGTCAAGCTGCTCCACTGTGACTGTCAGCCCTGGGACATGAAACAATTAGTTGTGTATCAGAATAATAGTGATGATGGGCTGCGTGCTCGCTTGTCCAATAGTTTTTGGCTGCAAATTTTTTTGCTGCATGCATGCTTGCTTCATGCTCTCTTGAGTCACGCTCGCTTGCATCTTCAGATCCTGAAGAGTCAACTGCACACCCTCGAGGATGGATTTTTACTGTGCTTACACATCATTCCAGAGGTCCTCAGTGGCAGTCTTGGTCCTTTTCTAAATCTCATTGAGGTCATCTTTTGTGAGGGTCAGGTCCTTTGTCCCTGCCTGCTTGGATCTGTTCCTCTTTTTGCATAGGCCCAGGGAGGCCTGAGATCCTCTCTTAGTGCCTTTTTCTATCTGCGTTGTAGGTGCCACGTCACCATATTTCTCCTCTACCTCCTCCAGATCAATCATTTCACCCGTTGTGGTGGGTTCAGGCTCTATCTCTATGTCCTTGAATTTCTGTTGAGTGTCCTTTTACGACTCCTTGGTCGTGCCCAGCTTGGTAGGAGTCTTCAGAACATACGAGGAGGTACCCCTAGTGGTGTGCGGTTCTAACCACTCTATTTTTATATGAACCAGGTCATCCTTGGTGACCATGTATGGTAGTTCGTACCATAATCCTTCCAAAGCGCCCTTCGCGTGGATGTGCATGTTATGAAAGGTGGTCTTAAAATCTGTGAACTGCTTGTATTCTTCATAGAGGGTCGGCGATAACCACGACTTTGACTAGATCACCTGAAATAAGGTAGAGTCAAAGAGTATCTAGAAAAAATTATTCTCCGTGATTCTGGATGGGATATTAGAATTCCATACTGTGGCATAGCACACAGCTTCACATAGGTCTAGATCAATGTCAGGGAACTAGGTGTCCTTCGATGTCTTCCACCCAATTAGCGCGATGAGTAGCAGCAACCAAGCATAATATAAATGCTTTAATTCCTCCCAGAATTCTCGAACATTGGAAAAAAAATCAGCGCAGAGGTATTTGGACCAGTTGAATTGCATGCCCTTCTCGCACTGCCTGGATAATGCAATTACATGGGCTGAAACTTCCTTTGGCTGATACTTCCACATAATATTGCATGCAAGGATCAGCATGCCAATCTACACTGTAGGGTCATTGATCTCATGGACTAGGAACCCCCAGGTACTGTGCGAGACTTTGAATTTTTCCTTGACATCCTCAACAACTTTGCGCTCTTGGCTTTTTCCTCCAAAATCTTTCGCAGGTCGTCCCTCTGGTCGAGCAGGTTGGTGATACGAGTTATCAGCGCATGATCAATTGGAATTGGCCCTTCTAGCCATAGGAAGTCGTCATGCACTAGGGAAAGCAGCTGGCACACACACATGTCATTGATAGGGCTGAGCCCAAAATGAGTAACGTGTAAGAGGTTCAACAATAACTATTTCTATATGCCCAACGCCCACGACTTCAGCTCAACCCTCACCATCCCACCATCGTAGGGGATCTTCTCCAAGTACATTGAAGGCACAAGCTCAGGGAATTTCTCCTGGTCGGCCAGGTCCCAATCTTCCATCTTCAAAAGTGGGATCTTCACGAACATATCTCCTTTAATTGGGACATCTTCAAGGATCAACGACATGTTGAGATACGACCGCACCTTCTCTAAGTATTTTAGGACCTTCACCGAGGATTTGCGTGACACTACATATGTGGGTAGCCACGATATGGGATTGATCACCTCCACGACGTCATATTCCATTATTGTTTCGGGAAATTTTACCATCGGTCTCTTTTGGTGCTTAACAGCGATCGACCGAGGCTTCGGGGTCTTCTGGCATAGTGAATTCCGAGACCCTCAGGACCGCCCCTTAGATTTCTACGGATGGGGCGCAGGCTGTTGGGTATGTGTTATATTCTTTCCATGACTAATCACGCACGGGGGGGTGATAGCCCCCCCTGTCGGGGTCTGGGGCAGTGCCCCGAAAAATGTTTTTAGTCCTTATTTTCCCGTGGGCGGATTCGCCCATGGTTTTGTGCACGGGTTTGCACATGGTTTTGGGTTACGATGGTTTTCGGCCCCTAGTATTTTGTATATCCAGTCAAGGGAACTATGGTTATGTTCTAATCCAGGGTTAATGGATTGGGGTTTATGTATGCTTCGGCATGTATATATATGTGTTGTAACACTAAAAGGAATATAATGAAAAATCAAGCTGGTTGTCCCGATTTGGGATCTAGGGGAATATATCTGTGTTTATCTGTTTTATGTTTTATGATCTCGCTACTGTTTATTTTATGTCTTTAAGATTCGTTTGAAAATAATTTCTGTACAAGGTTAAAACCTACATTTGGTATCAGAGCAGTTTCGGCTTCAAGGGGATGCCTTCGCTGCTGAGGGGTTTTTTGCTCGGGCCTGAGGTAGACCCTGTTCAGTGGGAGATCTGCGGGATCGATTCTTGCGGTGAAAGAAGATGGAAAGTGGTGGGAAGATAGAGATCGAGAAATTTAATGGTCAGAGTTTTGAGTTATGGAAGCTCAAGATGGAGGATTTGCTGGTGGATAAATATTAGTGGATCGCGGTAGATCCAGGTACTAAACCAACGACAATGTCAGATGAAGATTGGAAGAAGTTGGATTGGAAGGCAAAGAGCACAATACGGTTGTGTGTCTCAGATTCAGTATTGTTGAATGTATCTAGAGAAGCTACGACGAAGACCTTGTGGGACAAGCTAGGGACTTTGTACCAATCTAAGTCTGGTAATAAATTGTTCCTGCGGAAAAAGCTGTATAACCTGAGGATGAAGGATTGAGACTCGGTGACAGAGCATCTGAACACCTTCAATACTGTGGTAAGTTAGCTGTCATATGTTGATATTAAAATCTCAGATGAAGATAAGTGCATCAGTTTTTTGTGTTCTCTACCAGATTCGTGGGACAGTCTGGTTATTACAATAGGTAGCAATACAAGCTGCCCTTGAATTTTTGATGACATTGTCTAGGCCTTGCTGTCGGAGGGTAGAGATGGAGAAATATGGAGGTCGAGAATGGGAATTTTGTATACGTATGAGGAAGGTCCCAGAATAGAAACAAGAATAAGGTTTCGAGTGGGAGATCTAAATCTAGAGGGAGATCTAAATCTCTTGGAAAGTTTGTAAAGGTGTGCTGGAAATGTGGAAAGGAAGGGAAATACAAAAAGGAATGCAGATCTAAAGCTCCTAAGAAAGGAAAGGGATCTGATGATGCTCTTTCTGCAGAGGAAAAAACCACCTCGGATGAAGGTGGGGATGTGTATTTGGCTTCTTCTTCAAATACACAAGTAGATCATGAGTCATGGTTGATTGACTCTGGTGCATCCTTTCACTTCACTCCCCATAGGGAGTGGTTCTGCGAGTATGAGAAATATGATGGCAGTGATGTCTTCTTAGGTGATGATAGGGAGGCCAGAATCATTGGACGTGGAAAATTCAAGCTGAAGCTACAAGGTGGAAGGATTAAAACACTTCCTGGTGTTCTGCACATTCCTGCATTGGCCAGAAATCTGATTTCTGTAAGCAAGATGGATGATGCAGGTGTAAAAACAGTGTTCGAGAAAGATACTTGTAAGACGGTTCGGGGAGCACTAGTATTAATGCAGGGAGTTCGGATTGGAACTCTGTACAAGCTTTAGGGAAACACTATTATTGCTAGGTGCAACAATTCTGTGGTTCCTGAAAGTGGAGCGGAAAGCCTAGTGGCCTCTGGAGAAAAGACCAGGCTATGGCATCAAAGGCTTGGACATATTGGAGAGAAGGGCCTTCGGATACTGCATGGAAATGGTATGGTAGAAGGTATGTCTAATAGTTATCTGGATTTTGATTTCTATGAGCATTGTGTATATGGGAATCAGAATCGGGTGAGTTTTCCTTCTGGTGCTAAGAGGGCGAACAAGATATTAGAGCTTGTGCACAGTGATGTGTTTGGCCCTGTGTCAGTTTCATCACTGGGTAAGTCTCTGTACCATGTTTCATTCATAGATGAATTCTCAAGGAATACATGGATATATTTCTTGAGGAATAAATATAAAGTCTTTGACAGATTTAAAGAATTTAAGGCTTTGGTGAAAAACCAGATAGAGAAGAAGATAAAGGTGCTGAGGACATAGAATGGTGGGGAGTTCTGCAAGAAGGAATTTGAAGATTTCTGTAAGAAGTGTGGTATAGCACGACAGAAGACTACTCCATACACACCTCAGCAAAATGTTGTAGAAAGAATGAACATAACGCTAATGGAAAAGGGAAGAAGCATGCTCAGTGGTACCGGGTTAGGACAATAATTATGGCAGAGGCAGTGGAGACTGCACGTTACTTGGTTAACAGATCACCTTCATCAACATTGGAGGATAAGACTCCACATGAGGTATGGACTGGTAAGAAAACCTCTCTTTCACATCTTAGGGTATTTGGATGTGATGCATATGTATATGTTCCAAAGGAGAAAAGGATAAAGTTGGATAATAAATCTGAACGACGCATCTTTATTGGGTATAAGGATGGTTTAAAGGGTTACAATCTTTGGAACCCGGAAACAAGGAAGGTTGTGTACATCCAAGATGTGGTGTTTAGAGAGGTGAAAGATATTGTTAAACATGAAGTCCTACCAAAGGAACCTGAGAAGATAGAGTTTTAGCTAAAGGAGGATGAATCAGACTCTACAATAGAAGAAGACTCAGAAGAGGAAGAGCCACAAACTCCAGCTATTAGAAGATCAGTTCGGGAAAGAAGACAACCAGAAAGTGTTACACAACATTTTGTCACCATCCCTACAATCCCTCTCCCCGCATATTGGAGGGTCTTTCCCGTAACGTGTGAGCAGTGTCATACTCTGCAAATACCTTCTTTGCATCCTTCTGCATAAGGACATCATTTCTCCTGTTGAACATTTCCTCAAAAAGCACACAAAAACCTATGTTTTGGCATTGGCGCGGGTAGCCAGTTCACCCCTCGCACCAATAGGGAAGATTTACACTAGAGCCCGCGCCACCTGGCGCTCTGTCTTTGTGTTGTTCCTGCGCCAGCTGTTTTAGGAATGTTTTGTAACAAAATAGAGGTGGAATTTTCCTTTAACCACCTCAGGGATGAGTCACAGGAAGTGGTTAAACTTGATAAGCCATGGATCTCTCCCTTTAGGTAGTGGTTTTTACCTCGCATGGAACATTCTTTGAAGATATGACTCCCCTCCATGATTATAGGGATCCTAACCTCTCCTTCTTCCTCTATATAAACAGGCCTTCTCCCTTTACAAAATCTAGCTGAACATATAGCCAAGAGGCTAAAATTGGAGAAGAGGTACTATAGCTGAGTAATTGCTATAGAGAGGGTAGAACCAAGGAGAATTCCGTAGAGAGAGCCTCGTCCGAATTCCCGATGAGCCTTTGTGAGACGTGCTCCACTGGAACCTTGTTGGAGGAGACCACAACATCAAAGCTTGGTTGTACCCTTCCTTTCTTTCATTAATATACTTGACTATGGTATTGGTTCCATCATTGTGCCATGTTTATCTGATGCAATTGATTTAGTCTTCTTTGACTGATTGATAGTTACAAATGTGAAATAATATGTTGTATATCGTCTTTGTTTCTTGTGTCTGTGCAGGTATCCGAACGTGAAAGTGAGCGGATCGTGATCTGTCAAACCATGAGCGAGAGGCAGCCACTCTTTATGATGACAACAACAGCGTAGGACCTCTAGTAAGTTATCTATGGAATCTCCATCCATTCGTTAACTAGGAATCAATGTTATAGCGTGTCTCGTTTGTGGCTAGACCCACTCTAGGGCTAGTTGGATCGCCTTTGTCTGCAGAGGGGATTTACCTCACCAACAAATCTGGTAAAACCTCAGAGGCCAACTCCGTTCAGGCCAATCCTGCGAACAAGACATCCAAGGGCAGAAAGAAGGGCAAAGGCAAGGCCAAAGCTGATGCCCCAAAACCAGAATCGTCTAAACCTCGTGCTGATGATGGTTCACAGTGAAAGCCAAAGTATCCCTGTCTGATTTGTGATGAGGAACACTACACTAAGGATTGTCCTAGATGATCCAAGGTTAGTCAAATGCTCAAAGGTTCTAAGGGAAATCCGACGGTCCTTAAAGAACCTTTCCCATCTCAGCAAACTTATATGGTCGAGCAACCTGCGCCATCTGCACTGTTTGGCTCTCAAGTGTTTATGGTAAACGGTTCTGCACCTATTTCCATCACTACTCGGTCGAAGGATTGTGCTAGATCACGCTAGGTAGCCGGGAAAGAGATCATCGATGGTCCTCCTCCCCCACCTGCCTCTGGTCCTCTTGAGATTGAAAGGCTCAGTACTGAACCCGTTGTACGACCACCTTCTAAAGGTGTTCTCCGGAAATCTTCTTATAATCCTAATGCCCGTGCTGCTCAGCATTACTGTATTGTTGAGGATTTAGCATAGGCGCCATCCACGATGTTCGTGTTATAAGTGCTTCAGAGTTGTCTATCTCAACGGAAAGCGTTATTATATGCGATCGGCGGGATTGATCCTGCTGATTCTAGCCTTCTCTCTTTCGACTTAGAGAATTTCGTCCCCCGACTTCCGCAGTAGATTGTGCTTGTCATACATGTCGACATTAATGGTCTCAACATCCATAGAGTCATTATGGCCGAAGGTGCATCCACTTGTGTCATGTCATCCGCTTGCTGGAAAGCTTTGGCTCTCCAGCTCTCACTTCATCACCCAATGCCCTTGATGCATTTGATGGAAGGGAATCAAAACCCTTAGGTGTTCTCACTAGCTTACCGATCACGTTGCAAGGTAAGACGATCAATGTTGAAGTAGAAGTCATTGACACTAAACTCAATTGCAATCTTCTACTTGGTCACAGTTGGACTCACGCTATGCTGTGCGTTTCGTCCACCCTCTTTTGAATTCTAAAGTTTCCACACGAGGGAAAAATCATCACTGTCGACTAGTTGTTGTTCTTTACCTCGTCTTCCGAGAACAACGTGCCATACGTGGATCAGATTCCTTCTCCCCCTGACAGTGTAGGGTCAGGTCTTTTCAAATATCCCGCTCTCATGGGTATCTTTCCCCTTCCGCCACCAAATACTGTTCAAGATAATATGATCTTGCGGTCAGATGACCCATGGATTGTCCCTTTGGCTGAACAGGTTGATTCATTTGGGGATTCAATGCCGCTTAGTCCCATTGAAATCAATTATTGTGAGCTTACAACTGCATCTGATTCTCCCCCTCCTGAAAGTGCTCCTTTGAGCATGGCTCTCGACGTTTATTCTCAATCCCCTTGGCTCAGCGATGCGGATTCACTTGATCCTTTGACATAAGTGTTTCCATTCGATGAAGCTATAATGGAAACCATGTCTCTGGAAGACCTACCATGAAGCGATGGGCATCATCGTTCCTCATTTATGCTTGGCCTCGGGGAAATGGCTAACTGTCTTGAGCATTTTGCGTCTCAAGTTCCTTCTTCACCACTTCAAACACTTATTTTGACTCATGAAGTCTTCGCTGAAGGTAACTTGGATAAAATTACTGAAGCGATGCCTATCGAAATTTCCGTGAAACCGAGGATTGTCGAGAACATCCATGTGGGAGTCACTTGCTCTTCCGATGAAGTCCAAGTGTATACTAGCCTCTTTCGCAAATTTTGTGATGTTTGCGCCTGGTATTAGGAAGAGATGCCTGGAATTGATCCCAGTATTGTGGTGCACAAGATTCCCACCTATCCAGGTGCGAAGCCTGTTCGCTAGCGTCTGCATCCAGTGCATCCTCGGAAAGCCACCACCTTAAAAGCTGAAGTTGAAAACCTTCTCAAAGCGGGCTTCATTTATCCGATTCCTCTGATAGAGTGGGTTTCTAATATTGTTCCTGTGGATAAGAAGCAGGGAGCAATTCGCGTCTGTGTTGACTATCACGATATTAATCGGGCCTGTCCTAAGGATAACTATCCCACCCCTTTCATCGATTAGATCATTGACAATTGTATGGGGAGTGATATTTTTTCCCTTATGGATGGTTTTTTTGGTTATAATCAAATCAAAATTCTCTCTTCCGATCAACACAAGACCGCTTTTATCTGTCCTTGGGGAACGTTCGTGTATAAGAAACTCCCTTTCAGCTTGAAGAACTCCGGGGCTCTGTTCCAGCGCGCGATGTCTTAAGCCTTTCACGATATTCGTCATATTTTTCAACCATACCTAGATGACCTTCCAGCTCATTCAGCTGCGCGAAAAGACCACCCGGACCACCTTTTCTATATCTTTCTTCATTGCATATGCTACAACATTCAGCTCAATCTGCATAAATGCATCTTCTGCGTTGATTCCGGTAGACTTTTAGGGTTTATCGTATCTAAAGATGGAATTCGCCTTGACCCACTTAAGTTTGAGGCTATTATTAATCTCCCCTCTCCATCCTCGTTACACCAGCTCTAATGTCTCCAAGGGAAAGCAAATTTCTTACATCGTTTTATCCTGAACTACGCTGAAGTAGCCAAAGGATTCACACGAATTTTAAAGCAGGACGTCCCTTTCTTTTGGGATGAGATTGATCAACAATATTTTGATAGGCTTAAGATGTTTCTTGTCAACGCTCCTCTATTACGTCCTCTGAATTACCATCGTGATTTCAACCTCTATCTGGTTGCTGCCTTCAGTACAATCACCATGGTTTTGGTTCAAGATGATGATGACGTTACCGAGCATGTCGTTTACTACTTGTCTCGAAACCTTCTTGACCTTGAAACACGTTACGCACATGTCGAGAAGTTAGTGTTGGCTGCGGTCCAGGCCGTCCAACGTTTTTTTCATTATATCCTTTTACACACGGTGACCGTGATTTTTGATTGTAACCCCATGACCTATATTCCGTCTCGGCAGTTGCTGGGGGAAAAATACTCGAAGTGGATCGTTATCCTTCAAGAATTTGATTTGGAGTTTACTACATCAAAATCAATGAAATCACTTGTTTTCGCTAATTTGATTTGTTCCCTCCTCGCCGACTCCGCTCCTTCTCATTCCGAGGATCATATTCCAGACGAAAATATTTTCTTGATTAGCACCCTTGATCTGTGGTACGGTGATATCATCATGTATCTCCAAAATTTTACTTTCAGGTCCGAGTTAACGAAAGATGCCCGACACTGCGTTCGGCATCAGTCGCAAACTTATCTTATTATCGGAGATACCCTTTATCGCGTTGGAGTTGATTCTATACTCCACTGATGTCTGACCCTCGAGGAAGCTGAGAAAGTTTTAAATGACTGCCACAGTGGCACCTGTGGTGGTCACATGTCTGGTTATGCCACCGCACAGAAGATCCTTCGTGCTGGCTATTTCTGGCCGTCCATTTTTAAAGACTGCATTGTCGTATTACGCAAATGTCATGTGTGCTAGATATATCAACGCAAGATGCGTGCGCCACCTGTTCCTTTACACCCTGTCATTACCGTTGGTCCTTTTGCCAAATGGGGCATCTATTTTATGACGTGTAACCTTCGTTCAACCGGTGGGCATGCCTATATTATCATCGTCGTTGATTATTTTACAAATGGGCCGAAGCTATGCCTACACTAGCTGCGGACGATAAGACAGTGACACAATTCATATTCAATCATGTTATTACTCGGTTTGGTGTCCCTCAGGCCATCGTTACTGATCATGGTTCTCATTTTCAGGACTATATGATGGCGGAGCTGACATATAAGTTGGGTCTGCGTCACGACAGCTCAAAGCCTTATTACCCTCAAGATAATGGCCAAGTTGAAGCTGTAAACAAAGTCCTTGTTACAATGCTTCAACGAAAAATTTGGATCCATAAATCAAATTGGAATCTCATGTTGTTTTCAGCTCTTTGGGCTTACCGAACGTCGACTAAAAGTGCGACCGGATTTACCTCGTTTCAGTTGGTGTACGGTCTGGAAGCCACTCTTCCGATTGAATGTGAAATCCCTTCACTCAAACTAGTTGTGGAATTACTGCCTAATACTTCGCTCGAGGAAGAGCATCTCCTCTACTTAGAGAGATTGGATGAAACTCGTCACTTAGCTGTCTTTGTCATCGAAGCACAGAAGAAGTGAGTCAAAGCTCATTTTGACCAAACCGTTTCCCCTCGTTCTTTTATCGAAGGCGATCTTGTGCTCCTGTACGACCAAGATCATGATAAACTGGGGGCAGGTAAATTCCAACCCATGTGGCATGGGCCCTACATTGTCAAACGTGTGTTACAAAATGGGACTTATGAGCTTATTGATTATGAAGGTTATCCCTTAGCACAACCCAGGAATGGGTTGTACCTCAAAACATATTATGCTTGAGTCATTCATGCATGATATGTGTACATATGTGATTTTTTCATTTTTGTGCATGTTTTGGTTTGATGTGCTTTCTGAGATTTTTCTGCTTATTGGGTCTTGTTTGTTATGCAGATGTCTATTTCCCCTTATGTTGGTTTCGTGGATGGTGCTTCCCGCAGTACCAGGAACTTGTCTTCGGCAGCCTGGGTAATTTATGATCTTGTTGGTGAGTTGATTAACTTACAAGGTATTAGTCTAGGACCAACTACAAATAATGTCGCTGAATATAGTGTTGTTTTGGAACTATTAACCGAGGTAGTTAACCTCGGCATATGCACATTGCTTGTGAATTTGGATTCACAAGTTGTTGTTCTTCAACTTAACGGTCATTATTCGGTTCGAAACCCATGCATTTTGAGGTTGTATTTGCGTATTCGTTTACTTGAAAGAAATTTTGATTTCATTACATATCAACATATACCAAGACAAATGAATACATTAACTGATGCAATAGCTAACATTGTGCTAGATAGACATTTGCGGAATTTATAAAACATCATCATATGTAAATAGACCCATGTAGAATATATATATATATATATATATATATATATATATATATATATATATATATATATATTGATTGTTTGCAACGTGTGCATCATTAAAAACCCAAAGATATATATGTATGTTTCAGTTACATTGTGAGACAACATGTCTCTAAAAAATGTACGGAAATAAAAAGCCTAAGTGCCTAATCGGCGCGGTGCTCATGATAGCATGTCACCGCCCGTACCAATTGCCTCAGCAAGCAGTGGATACGACTCGGCACCCCTATAGTGTGCCTCTGGTAGGCCCAAGGAACATCATCAAAATACGCATAGTCTGGAATCCCACGGGTGATCCCCTCCAGGTTCTGTACTATCTCCTCGTCACTGCCCTCACCATGAGGATCGAAATAACGAGGAGTTCGCCTTGCTATCGGAGACATACCTGCAGGACGCTCTGGGCCAACATCTGCATACATATAAGAGTAACTGTCAGAACATGCATATATACCAAAAAATAATAAAACTCATGAAAATAAAAAATGAGTCTCACCTAGCTCTTCGTCCTAATTCTCTCCCTCCGGGAGCGGGAGGTCGGGATCACTGGTGAATTTTGTGCTAGCATAGGGCCAATCCTCCATGACAATCAGTTGTCGTCGGAGCCAATCAAAAAACTCTGGCCTCCAGGACATCTGTTGGCCACCCCCTACTCTAGGCATCAGTGCGGCCCATTGAGCCATCCATGGCTCTCTGGGTGGTAGCATCAGGACAATAACCTCCTGACGCTGGAATATGGGTAGTCATTCCAAGAAGAACGATACCAGAATCGATCCATACCCAAAATTCTTTAGTTTGGTCTTCTTGCACTTAGTGAATTGCCGCTTGATGTTGATAGTCATGGCCTCGGCCCAGTTGAAGAGAGTCGGGTTCATGCACTCTAAGGCAAGAAGTAGTTCTGTCTTTGTGGCCTCATGTGGTGCTTGCGATCCTGCAGCCCGCGTGATAGTATGTAGCACTACTCTTAGTGCCAGATCAAGAATGGTTTGGATGTCAACTTTGCCACTCCCTGTTCCTTTTCGTGCCCCTCGGCACACCCTGTCAATTACCATTCCCATACTTTCCCCGGAAGGATGGGTAGCGGTCAAGATAGGGACTGCACCTCTACGTGACAATCCAGTGATGAAATAAACATCAGAGACTTCGAGTTTAAGCTCCTGATCCCGAAGCACAAAAATTTCTTGATCTTTGTCCCAAATGCTTATCAAATATTGAAGTAATTCGGGCTGAGCCCGAAGGCATGTTGTCAGGAAGAATTTCTTTAGCCCACAATTTCTGAGGGGTTCATGCATTGTTCATTCTCCATGGCCTGTTCATCCTCCTCTCTGTGTTCTCTCTCTTTCCACTCAATTACAATCATTTCTGCTTGGTACCTGCACACATTGTTCATATGAACATTGTAAGTCTCCTTAGGCATCAAAATTTGCAAGTAAATGGTTGCTTTTTCTTTAAATTTAGGCGAATTTTGAGTTGCGCAATTGGCGCGACCCCTGTGTAAAAAAGGGTCGATTGGCGCGGGTCCGTGCCCGAAACCCGCGCTAACCGCGATGCCCTAGTTTTTACAAATCCTTCCCTAAGGAATTCAAAATGACAATTAAGGTAATAAAAATTACCTTGAAATATGGAAAATGGTGTCGGTTCTTACCTAAAACTGACGGAATTAGGATTGGTTCACTGGATCACTCACAATCGTTGCCACAAGATCACAAGGTAAATGGACCACTGTTGCTCCACAAAGAGGTAAAAGTGAAAAGTAAATAATTTTTTACCACTTATGGTCTTTTATAACTTTTCAAAATCTTAGATTAGGTTTTAAAACATATTTTTCGATTATTTTATCATATTATTGTCGAGAAATACGTTTTACACACGTCTTTTTGTGTAGCAAAAGGTTTCCACATGGTTATGACGAAGAAACGAGTTGTATTTTATACTTTTTTCAGACTCGGTAAAAACATGAAAAAGTCACTTCTGGAGTCACCTTTCAGCTCTTTTCTGACTCTCTAAAACTGAAAAGATTGCTGAGACGTTTGTCATTTTGAACTCGTTAAATTGGATACGAAACGATATCTATTGAGTATACGTTTACCCCTTTTTCGAGCTGGGATAGATTATTTATGAAAAAGGAATACCTTAGCCTATCGCGACTAAGAGTTTCTCTCAGACACAGTTTTCTACCTTTTCAGATCTGTGAGACTACCTACGAAAAGGGCCTTGCTGGAGTTTTCTTTTCCACCTTATTTTAAAACTCTTTAAACATGAAAAGATTACTAGATTTTTGGAATCTGTGATCCATCAGTAAATAAAAAGAAATCTTTCGGTAAAAATCACATTATCATGAACAAAGTCGACACGTTTCGAACCAACCAGTGTGTTTCATCATCAAGACTAGGTGATGACGAGTTCATCCTTTGTCAGACTCGTTAACACTGATGACATAGGACTCCGTCATTATGATGTTACTTGAGTTCCTCCTTCCTAGGGCTCGTAAAATGTACTAGGTTGGATTTGTTCGAAGGAAAAACTTACATTTAAAGCACATGCTATCCCTTTCAAGTTTGTTTTCAAAAATAATTGGGGTACCAGCCAGAAATGGTGGGGGAATGGAACCAGATTGTAGTCGTGTTGGTAGTATGTCACTCTTGAACATGGCACTTGTTTGCATTCGTGTCGGGTTGGGGGCATCTCATCTCGTTATTTGTTTTCCTCCATGGGTTTGGGTAATCTCTTTTGACCACTCATCTGCTCTTTGCCGCGTCGCCATGACCTCAGATCCCTTGATGTCAAATACTGCCAAATCCAATGTCGTGCCATCGATATGTTCAAGAGAATTTTGCCTTTGAAGTTTTCAACCTCCCTCTGATTCTCTGTTGGTATTGATTCACAAAACATCATATTCCTCTGTCTCATGTCGATGACGTGGGAAACATTATGACCCACCTTCGATCAGGTCACTTCCGGTCAACTTCGATGCATTATCTAGGAAGCTGATCTAGAGACTCCCTTCAGGTACCTTGGAGCTTGCATGGCGAAATGGTAGGTTCTTCGCATTCGACGTAAGGTCCACACCCTTGGCCTTCGATCGAATGACTCTATGGGTGTTTGATGTCAGATCACTGTTCACATTCCATGGATTGTACCTTTCGTACCTTGAGAGCCATTGTCATTATTGGTGGTTTCTATTGCATCAGTTAACGAGTTTCATCATTGGTTGGTAATCAGACAATTTTCTTGCATGTTCGAATTCAGCTCACATATTCACATGCTCGAATTTGTACTTTTTTCAGGTCGAGATGGAGCGCAAGACCTTGGGTTTTGTTTGATGAAATCTAGGCTGTGGGTTCATTGTGGATTACTATGACTTATTACATGGCTCTTCTGATTGGATGGCTGTGACCATACCTGAGTTTGTTTGTTGATCCCTATTACTGGATGGCTGTGTCCATACCTTGGATCTTACTGTTCATGTACTCTATTATGGATGGCTGCGCCCATGCCACATGTCATGTATCAGAAGTATCAGTTGTACTTGTACTTGCAGGTTTTCGGACAACAGTGTTTGGGTTGAACGCGTTCTCATAAATCATTTCACCCCTCCCTCTCTCTTGGACCTCATGCTTTAGGGGGCATCTGTTTCACAACATTTTGTCACCGTCCCTGCAATCCCTCGCCCCACATATTGGAGGGTCTTTCCCATGACCTGTGAGTAGTTTCATACTCTACAAATACCTTCTTTGCATCCTTCTGCATAAGGACATCATTTCTCCTGTTGAACATTTCCTCAAAAAGCACACAAAAACCTATGTTTTGGAATTAGCGCGGGTAGCCAGTTCACCCCTCACGCCAATAGGGAATATTTACACTAGAGTCCATGCCACCTGGCGCTCTGTCTCTGTGTTGTGCCTGCGCCAACTATTTTAGGAATGTTTTGTAACAAAATAGAGGCGTAAGTTTCCTTTAACCACCTCAGGGATGAGTCACAGGAAGTGGTTAAACTTGATAAACCACGGATCTCTCCCTTTAGGTAGTGGTTTTTACATCCCATGGAACATTCTTTGAAGATAGAACTCCCCTCCATGATTATAGGGATCCTAACCTCTCCTTCTTCCTCTATATAAAGAGACCTTCTACCTTTACAAAAGCTAGCTGAACATATAGCGAAGAAGCTGAACTTGGAGAAGAGGTACTATAGTTGAGTAATTGCTATAGAGAGGGTATAACCAAGGAGAATTCCGTAGAGAGAGTCGCGTCTGAATTCCCAATGAGCCTTTGTGAGACGCGCTCCGCTGGAACCCTGTTGGAGGAGACCACAACGTCGAAGCTTGGTTGTACTCTTCCTTTCTTTCATTAATATACTTGACTACGGTATTGGTTCCATCATTGTGTTATGTTTATCTGATGCAATTGATTTAGTCTTCTTCGACTGACTGATAGTTACGAATGTGAAATAGTATGTTGTATATCATCTTTGTTTCTTGTGTCTGTGTAGGTATCTAAACGTGAAAGCGAGCAGATCGTGATCAGTCAAACCAGGAGCGAGAGGTAGCCACTCTTTTCGACGACAAAAACAGCGTAGGACCTCCGGTAAGTTATTTATTGAACCTCTATCCATTCGTTAACTAGGAATCAATGTTATAGCATGTCTCGTTTGTGGCTAGACCCACTCTAGGGCGAGTGGGATCGTCTCTGTCCGCAGAGGGGGATTTACCTCACTAATAGAAAGGTATAGTCCATCTGTTTTCTGTTAAAATTTTGCTTTAAATATATTTGATGATGATCCCAGAACCTTCAGGGAGGCAATATATTCAGAGGATGGAAAACTCTGGAAGGAGGCCATGGTTGATGAAATGGCATCCTTGCATAAAACTGAGGCTTGGGATCTGGTGGAGTTGCCGAATGGAAGGAAGCCCATTGGGAGAAAATGGGTGTTTAAGAAGAAGATGAATGTAGAAGGCAAGGTGGAGAAATACAAAGCTCGGTTGGTAGCCAAAGGTTATTCCCAGGTGTCGGGAATTGATTTTGGTGATATTTTTTCTCCTGTTGCCAAAGTTACTTCTATTAGATTACTTTTATTTTTTGATGCTGCATTTGATTTTGAGGTAGAACAGATGGATGTGAAGACAAAATTTCTACACGGGGATCTGGAAGAGGAGATCTACATGAAACAACCTAAAGGCTTTATGGTGAAGGGGAAGAAAGAGCTGGTATGTAGGTTAAAGAAGTCTCTGTATGGGTTAAAACAGTCACCAAGGATGTGGTATCAGAAATTTGATACCTACATACGGGGACTTGGCTTCACCAGAAGCAAGGAGGATCACTGTGTTTATTTTAAATTAATTGGTGATCGTGTTATTTATTTGGTCTTGTATGTGGATGATATGTTGTTGATTGGAAATGACAAAGAAATTATCCAAGATTTGAAGACCCAATTGTTCTCCAAATTTGACATGAAGAATCTTGGTGCTGCAAACTATATTTTGGGCATGGAAATTAAGAGAGATGGGGCAAAGAGGAAGCTCTGGTCAAACCAGAGAAAGTATGTTGAGACTATATTGCAGAGGTTTAATATGCATGATAGTAAACTGGTGAATGTTCCAATTCCTGTAGGTACAAAGCTGTCTGCTGAACAATGTCCCAAGACACGAAGAAGAGGAGGATATGTCCCGTGTTACATATGTAAGTGCAATGGGTATCCTGATGTATGCAATGGTCTGTACTAGACCAAACATTGCACATGTAGTGGGAGTATTGAGCAGGTTTATGTCAAACCCAGGGAAGGAGCATTGGACAATAGTGAAGCAGGTTTTAAGATATTTACGTGGCACTAGTGATTATGGCTTGTGATACCAGGGAAGACCAGGATTGGAAAGAGTGTTGGACATTCGTGGTTTTATTGATGCAGACTGGGCTGGAAATCTGGACCAAAGAAGATCTACAAGTGGGTATGTGTTTAGCCTATTTGGAGGTGCAGTAATTTGGATGAGTAAAAGACAGTCTATAGGGGCTCTTTCAACTATAGAGGCTGAATACATAGCAAACACTCATGTAAGCAAGGAAGCAATTTGGTTGCAGAGTTTGTGTTTGAGTATGGGGATGGTGTAGCAAGCTATAAGGATAGACTGTGATAGCGAAAGTGAAATTTTCTTGGCTAAGAACCCTGCTTATCATTCAAAGACAAAGCACATTGATGTTCAATATCACTTTGTGAGATATATGGTTGAGGCTAAAAGGGTGTTGCTGGTAAAGGTGGAAACTTTGAATAATGTCGCAGATGCATTGACGAAGTCTGTAAGCACTCAGAAGTTCTCTTGGTGTAGAGAAACAATGGGTGTTGCAGAACTAGGCTAATGACTAAGCTCTCTTATGGAAAGAAAACAAAAAGTGGGAGAATGTTGGGTATGTGTTATATTCTTTCCACGAATAATCACACGCGAGGGGGTCACAGGGGGGGCGGTAGCCCCCCCTGTCGGGGTCCGGGGTAGTGCCCCGAATTTTTTTTTTGGTCCTTATTTTCGGTGGGTGGATCTGCCCATGGTTTTGTGCATGGGTTTGCACATGGTTTTGGGATACGTAGGTTTTCGGCCGCTGATATTTTTTAGATTCGGTCAAGGGAACTACGGTTATGTTCTAATCCAGGGTTAATGGATTGGGGTTTATGTATGTTTCGACATGTATATATATGTGTCGTAACACTAAAAGGAATATAATGAAAAATCAAGCTGGTCATCCCAATTTGGGATCCAGGGGAATATCTCTGTGTTTATCTGTTTTATGTTTTATGCTCTCGCTATTGTTTATTTTTTGTCTTTAAGATTTGTTTGCAGATAATTTCTATACAGGGTTAAAACCTACACAAGCATAGGGGTTTTAGTGACCGTTTGGGTTTAATGTGGAAGGATTTGTCAGATTTGTTCCAAAGCAGCAACGACCAGAGGAAGTTGGCGCTGAAAGATAAGCTCAGAAAAATAAAAATGGAGAAGGGCGACAGTATTCCAAAATATCTCACGAAGTTTTTCCACCGTAGGGATGAACTGGGAAGTGTGGGAATTACTGTTGATGATGAAGACTTGGTGAGCTTGGCTCTCCTTGGGCTTCCAAAGAGTTGGCATAGCTACGAAGACTCTGTGAATGGATGAGAGAAACTGCCGGGATGGGAGCGACTTTGGTTGGATCTTGTGCATGAGGAGATAAGGCGAGGTATCAGGGATGGCTCTTCATTGAAGAATGAAGATGAAGTGAATTGCGATTTGGCTGCCAAAGAAAGGAAAGGGAAAGGGAAGAAATTTCCTTCAAAATATGAAGCTAAAGGCAAGAAGCAGGATTTGTCCAAGGTGAAGTGTTTTCACTGTCACAAACATGGGCATTTCGCCACTAACTGCCCACACAAGAAGAAGAAAAAGAAGGTTGCTGGAGCTGCAACTGGAGAGGCCTTAGCCTCACAATTTGAACTTGATTTCTCTTTGATCACATGCTTGGTTTCAAGCTATATGGGATGAGTGTGGTATCTTGATAGTGGTGCGTCTTTCCATATGACAGGAGATAAGGAGTTGTTTAGTGACTTGGAGGAGAAGGAACTTCAAATGCATATAGAGATGGGCGACGATGATCGATACACTACGAACGAAATAAGGACCATTACCTTTGAGAGGGAGTCCGATAATCGATTCTTGTTGAAAGATGTTATGCATGTTCCAGGTTTGAAGAAGAACTTGGTCTCGGTCACAATGTTGGAAGAAAAAGGTTATGACGTTGTTTTTAGCGATGGAAAAGATTTCCTTAGACATAAAACAATAGGTCAAACCAAGAGGATATGGATTCAAGTTAAGAATCTCTACAAGCTGGTGATAGATGGCTGTGCTGCAATGGTGGGCAAAGCAGAAGAAGTGGTGAGCTGGGATGAGGGTGAATTATGGCACAGGAGACTGGGCCATCTTCACCATGGCGCTTTGAATATTTTGTAGAATATTTCTACTAGAATTCCCAAGGGTACCCTTGTGCAGTCAGATCAGTGCAAGGGATGTACTATGGGTAAGTTTGTGAAGACCACCTTTCATGAGAAGGAGAACCGTGCTTCGGTGATCCTGGAGAGAATTCACATAGATGTGTGTGGACCTTTCTCAGTTGCTTCAACAACAAAAAATAGGTATTATGTTATATTTTTTGATGAATATTCTCGTAGATGCTGGATCTTCTTCATGCAGAAGAAGAGCGAAACATTCTCAAAGTTCTGTGAGTTTAAAGCATTGGTTGAGAAGGAGTTGGGGAAGCAAGTGAAAGCTCTACGAAGCGATAATGGTGGTAAATACATCTTGGGAAAATTCAAAGACTTCTGTAGCAAATAAGGAATTCGAAGAGAACTCACAGCGCCTCATAACCCACAACAGAATGGGGTCGCTGAGAGGAAGAATAGAACGATCGTGGGTGCTGCATGACCACGGCCTACCGATGCACTTGTGGGCAGAAGCATGCAACACTGCGGTTTATGTGAAAAACCATTTTCCTCATAGAGTACTTGGCATGAGTATACCTGAAGAATATTTTACTGGTAAGAAGCCTGATATTTCTCATTTGAAGATTTTTGGCTCATCTGTTTACATTCATGTGACAAAGGACATGTAATATTCATTTTTGGGGATTATCAAGATTCTATGTTAGAGATGGACTACAGAGGCATTTACTGGTTATGTCACCTCTGAAAATAAAGTGAGAACCAGAGGCTTCCTGGCCAACTGTAGACTCTACCTATAGAATTTGGAATAATCCCTTTTGAGGAATCTCAACAAGGTCTTCAATGAAAACGCTGTATAAGAAAATATGAGAAAGAATAATGTAGATCAGGGCTGGGATACCCTCATTTAGGCTGTATGTGACTTATATACATAATTTTAGCCGAAAAAAATAAGTTTAAGCACATTAAACAGATCTCCCAAAATGAATACTGGTTAGAAATCAACCAAATAGAGAGACTGCTGAAACACAAAACCCCAGCAACTAGAATTGCTTAGTTTTGACTGAAACTCAAAGGAGGAAGGTAAAAGATCTGATAATTCAGAGATATAATAGTAAATCAGACTTATATTTGAGCTTATAGCTTCTACAACAGATTACAAAAGAAACTAGGGAAAAATCCCTTCAGAAATTAGAGCTGCAACTAGGAATAAATTGCAGAAATACATAGACAACGTTATTTTTCAGATGGTTCAGCTGCTATACATTAAATTTAATATCTCTGAAATATATATGGATGAAACATCAGATCTAATATAGATCTGGAAACTACAATACTTGAAGAAAAATATCCAATTGGAATTACATCAAAATATTGCATAATAAGCTGTAGATCTGAATTACAATTTACAATGCTGCAGAAAACCCAGAAATTTCTGAAGATAAATTTTATTACTGAAATAGATGAGATATATAGAGCCATGGATCAAGAACCAAATCCATGGATCACCAAGGGAAGGCAAGCATAACACCAATAGATCTTCCTCCAAACTGATAGCAAACTGAAATAAGCAAGCCCTCTCACAAAATAACGCAGTATTGAGCAGAAACTGCGCAGAGGGTGAAGGAGACTAAATAACTGGAATGAAATTACAGATCTGATACAAAATATGGATCAGCTATCTATTTGGAGGCTGAATAAAACACTCCAACAGAGAAATCCTCTCAAAACAAGCTAGATCTAAGCAGATCTAGAACACCACTTGCTACAAAAGATAGCAGCTGCAAAACCCTCAATGGGCCAACGTTGCTCATGAAATATAGAGATTGGTCTCAAACCAGATAGTGGCCAACTTCAGCAAATAACTCCTCCAATGATCCTCAAGGGAAGAGATGAAACCCCTAAACAGGAATTCCAATCACAATCCTCCACTAAGCAGCAGAGAATGGTATTTGTCTAAGCAGACAAATACTTCAGAAATATGATCTATCAACAACCTCTTCATGTTGCTCTCCTCCTTATTTTATAACACGAGAAGGCTCTTGTAAACCATAAACCACCTTTATGAGTTACCCCTCTTCAAATTAGAGGCTCCCTTCTAGAACTACGCAGTCCCTCTTGGAGATGCATTGAACCTAGACAACGCAGTTAATTTGGTCAAGGTGGACCCAGTCTTTGGCTCAAACCTCTTTCACACCTGAAAGTGATTATTTACATAGCCTAAATTTGTCTTTGCTCACATGGGAATTGATTTATTAGGAGTTTTACATGTCCTCCTTTATTCATTTATTCATAAAACATAAATTAAATCAAAATTGAATGTCTCCTCTTAGCTAAGGCTAAGTAGGAACATTACAGTCCTCCCCCTCAAAATGTTGCTTGTCCTCAAGAAACTGGTAGGGTAAGAGCTGTATTTCTTCTCCTTCTTCATTGATGACACCATCAAGAATCAATCTTTCATATTGGAGTAGGTGTTCACCAAGAAAATACATCAAAAACTGCTCCTCCAATGCTAACATGATAGGTGCATAGTCTGCCCCTTCAGGGGTGTAAAACTTAACAAAAATAAACGTGGGTGAGCCAATGTCACATTTGAAACATGTATCATGAAGTACAAGATAAAGCTTCATTCCATGTGGTACATGTACACTACTTACTCTTTTCCCATACATACCCATAAACAAAACCAATATGTCATCTATGTATGGTAGCAAAATCACATAAAGGCAAACTGAAATTTGCACATGAGGAGGTGGGTCACAATCCCACGTAAGGTACCAGTGCAGTACACTCCTTGTTTTGAGTAGATTTGAATGTGATAGGTGGTACTCCCACCACATATTTGCTGCATGGGTCACTTTAACATGGCTAAAAGTGAAACCCTCATTAGGTGCCTTTGGGAAGCACCCATCATGATAAACAATCTCCCTTTGCACCTCAAGGGAGTGGCCAACTTTGGAATTTTTATTGACCCCATCTTTGCCATGAGATCTGCATGTAATATTAATCCTTGTAGGAGCCATGGCCTGCATACATATGGTAAGAGAATGTGCCAAATCAGAAAAATAGACTTGCTCCACAAGATCATATTTCTTACCATACAAGTCTCCCACACACATAGAGTTAGGCATGGGATTTTCTCCTCTTTTGAGAGAAGAAGGAGATGGCTGAAATGTATCATGCATAGGATCCCTTGGCTTCCCCATCTCCACATCACTATTGCACTCTTGTAAGTGCTGATATAGTTCCTCCCAATCATAATGCTGATGTAGTTCTTCCTCCATACCCTCCCAATCAAAACTCTTCAAGATGAGGGAGTAGATTTTTGCTAACCGCATGTAGCTGGAAAGGTACTCCTTGTGTGCTCTTAGTAGTATTTATTGCTTAAGCTTGGAGGCTTGAGAAAATAATACCTTACCAAGATGATAGATGACCCCTTCATGGACCAAATAGCCTCCTCCTTGCTTTATGCCATCTAAGATCATCCCAGTGTGCAGATATTTGGAGTACTCCACAAGGAGTTGAGATCTCCAATATGGATCTACACTTCTCAACAAGGACAACGCTGTTGATGCATCTATGGTGGTGCTTTCCTTGTGGCTGTTTGTTTCTTTGGCATCATGCATGCCAAAATTGTTTGTGGGAAGGTTGATCCTCCCCCTTGCTTCCTCCCACAACACTGTGACTCTTTCTTCCATTGTTTCAGCACTTGGCGAAGCTTTCCCCACAAAATATAATGACACCCCAAGTGGATTTCCATGATGTAGGAATGTCCGTTGCAGTAATCTCATGAACATGAGAGAAGGAATTGTGAGATCCTTGCCCTCAATGCGCAATTCCATATTTGTTGTGTGGGTAGAGACATCAAGTGAAGGGTAGGTGTGCATGCCTTGAATGACTTGTTGTTTCCCACTCTTCAAATCCACCCAGTCCATCTGCAAGGCCTTCCAATCAGTGGTGACTTTTCCCAAAGTAATCAACCACTGGACACCGAAGATGATGTTGGTGTCTGGTATGTCCAATACAAAGAAGTGATCCTCCAAGGTGTAGGTCCCCATAGTCACAGAAAGTGAAGGAACATACTGCATGCATTGCCTAGTTCTATCTCCCGGAACCAAAACAGAGAACCCATCAAAAGTATCAGTAGGGATCCCTCTCCTTTGCACAAAGTGAGCATCAATAAAGTTGTGGGTTGCCCCACTGTCAATAAGAATAGATACTCTTTGGTTCATAACTGAACCCTACACTCTAAGAGTCAAATACTTGGGCACTCCTCTCAAGGAAGCAAGAGTCCCATTGGTTGGAGAAAATGCTCCCTCTTCTTCTCTGGATGATGATGGATCCTCCTCCTCATCATCACTAGCGTTGTGACCTCTCCTAGGTCCATCATTTCCTTCCTCCTCCTCACAATCAGAGAATACTTCAATATAATGTGCTCTTCCAGCAACACATCTATGTCCCGATACCCATGGCTCTTGACAAGTGAAACATAATTTCTTCTTTCTCTACTCCCTCTGGAGATCATTGTCAAGAATATTTTTCTGTGAGCTCTCCTTGGGTGGAGCAACTTTCCCTTCCTTCCCTTTAGAAGAGTGAGTGGCTTTGCTTGGGAAGGTTGCCTTTGCTCTTGGCAAGGCATCTTGGAGATCTCTTGTTCTTTCAATGGCATCATGTAGAGTGGTGGGTTTGGTAGACTTGACCAACCCATGCAAAGGTTCTTCCAAGCCATCTATGAACATATATACTCTCCTTGGAATTGAAAGATCAGGAACCATTACAGACAACCTCAAAAATTCAGAGATATAGGCTTCAACATCTCTTATCTGCGTAAGCTTTGCCAAGCTTATGAAAGGGGCATCTGGATCCTTCCGATAAAATCTTTCCACTAGTCTCCTAGTGAACTCAGCATAAGTGGACACATTGCTATGCCCCAATGTAGAAAGTCCATGAAACCACCAATTGTGGGCTTTTCCATCAAAATGCAGTGAAACAATCTTTATGGCTTCTACTTCAGGCACTTTATTCCGCTGGAAATAGATGTCCAACTTTTCCACCCATGATTTAACTGAACAAGAGGGTGATCCATCAAACTTAGGCAAGAAGAATCTTCCCATGGTGTGGTACCTGCCATGAAAGAAGCCTCCATCTCTATACTGCTGCAATGGCCTCCTCCGGTCCTTGAGATGGCAGAAGTCTTGAAAGCTCAAGTTATCCTTGAACCTTTGAATTTGTGAATCATATTCTGCAAAGTAGCCTTCCAAAGAGGTTGGCTCTTGAAGCCCTTCATTCTCTACAGCCAAAAAGGTGGGCATTGTAGAGCGTTGTGAGATCTTTGGAACTTGTGGCAAGCTCACAGGCTGTCCAGTTCCATACTGAGACATTTCAGAAATTTCTCCTTGGTGGATTCTTCCAAGAGACTCCCTCATTTGATCTATCCTCATATCCTTGGACAGATCTTGCATAGCTTCCAAGAGAGTTTTTTCAAACTCTTTTGCCTCCTTATCTTTATCATTCACCAATTTACGGGCTTTCCCCTTGTCTTGACCCTTGTCAAGGTCAACAGTAGTATAGTCATAATTTCTATGACTTCTATTCTGGTATCTCCTATCCCTCTTATAAAGAGGATATTCATCTTCAGAATGCAGCATGACTGAGGCTCCAATGCTAGCATAGGCTGTGCCAAGAGTGGAGATCTGATACCACTGTAATATTCCTTTTGGGGATTCTCAAGATTTTATGTGAGAGATGGAATACAAAGGAATTTACTGGTTATGTCACCTCTGAAAAGAGAGTGATAACCATAGGCTTCCTGGCCAACTGTAGACTTTGCCTATAGAATTTGGAATAATCCCTTTTGAGGAATCTCAACAAGGTCTTCAATGAAAATGATGTATAAGAAAATATGAGCAAGAATAATGCAGATTAGGGCTGGGATCCCCTCATTTAGGATGTATGTGACTTATATGCAAAATTTTAGCTGAAACAAATAAGTTTAAGCACATTAAAAAGATCTCCCAAAATGAAGACTAGTTAGAAATTAGCCAAATAGAGAGACTGCTGAAACACAAAACTCCAACAACTAGAATTGCGCAGTTTTGACTGAAAATCAAAGGAGGAAGGTAAAATATCTGATAATTCAGAGATATAATAGTAAATCAGACTTATATGTGAGCTTATAGCTTCTACAACAGATTACAAAAGAAACTAGGGCAAAATCCCTTTAGAAATTAGAGCTGCAACTAGGAATAAACTACAGAAAGACATAGACAACATTATTTTTCAGATGGTTCAGCTGATGCACATTAAATTTCAGATCTCTGATATATACATGGATGAAGCATCAGATCTAATACAGATCTAGAAACTACAAGACTTGAAGAACAAGATCCAATTAGAATTACATCAAAATATTGCATAATAAGCTGTAGATCTGAATTACAATTTACAGTGCTGCAGAAAATCCAGAAATTTCTGAAGATAAATTTTATTACTGAAATAGATCAGATCTATAGAGACATGGATCAGCAACCCAATCCATGGATCACCAAGGGAAGGAAAGCCTAACACCAAGAGATCTTCCTCCAAACTGATAGCAAACTGAAATAAGCAAGCCCTCTCACAAAATAACACATTATTGAGCAGAAACTGCGCAGAGGGTGAAGGAGACTGAATAATTGGAATGAAATTACAGATCTGATACAAAATATGGATAAGATATCTCTTTGGAGGCTGAAGAACACACTCCAATAGAGAAAGCCTCTCAAAACAAGCTAGATCTAAGCAGATCTAGAACACCACTTGCTACAAAAGATAGCAGCTGCAAAACCCTCAATGGGCTAGCGCTGCTCATGAAAGATAGAGCTTGGTCTCAAACCAGATAGTGGCCAGCTTCAATAAAGAAATCCTCCAATTATCCTCAAGGGAAGAGATGAAACCCCTTAAACATGAATTCCAATCACAATCCTCCACTAAGCAACAGAGAATGGTATTTGTCTAAGCAGAAAAATACTTCAGAAATATGATCTATCAACAACCTATTCATGTTGATCTCCTCCTTCTTTTATAACACGAGAAGGCCCTTGCAAACCCTAAACCACTTTGATGAGTTACCCCTCTTCGCATTAGAGGCTCCCTTCTAGAACTGCGTAGTCCCTCTTGGAGATGCATTGAACCTAGACAGCGCAGTTGATTTGGTCAAGGTGGACCCAG
>CM076577.1:550321227-550494747 GCA_034641835.2 Pinus albicaulis | reverse complement strand
GTATCGTCTTGTGGATTTTCTTCAATCGCAATTAAACTAGGTGGAAGAATTTCACCATCAGGCCCAAAATATATTTCAGACGGTTAACTGTGTGACATAGGAGTTTCAGTGGCTACAGAATTTTGTGGGATGACCAAGGTAGGAATAACTTCCGGTTGTTCGACTTCTAGATTCAGATGTGTTGGCAAAGAAGAGATAGGATCTAGATCGATTTGTGATTGAACAACGTCGGGTCCAGGAGGTATGGTCTCACTGATTGGATGGATCGTGGCCACGGGTAGCTGTGAAGACTCTATTTCGACAACAGTAGGCGAACCGAGATGTGTAGAAACAAATTAAGCTAACTCTGCGTTATTGGAATATGATGTTTCACCAGAGGTACAAATTGTACTTGATTCAGCAGATCGTGATCGCCTTCTCCTACCAGAAGCAACTTCGAGCAGTAAAGGTGGTTTTAAAGCTAATCTACACTAATGACGGGGGATAGGATTTTGTTCTTCCACGATTACTGATTTATTTTAACCAAAAAACAAATAAAAAAAAAGAGGGTAATGCTAGGCAAATGGGTTTGCCAAGAAACTGTGAACTGCAGAATACTTCCTAGCGAACCAAGAAGTACGGGCAGGAAATCTCCTCGAATGTTGTGTTCGGTGTATCAAAATTTCAAGGTGGCCGACTCAGTTCACTATGGATGGATAGCACCTAAAAGTTTTCCTCCAAAATATACCCGAAGGTACGTGGAGGCCCAATTCCATATTAGTGTTGTCTGATGCGAAACTGCAAAGTGAGAGCACCCCTTTATACTTATCGTACTGTAACACCGCCCAATATACCCGAAAGTATGTGGACGAGCTACGATATACTTATGTACGTGGACGAGCTACGATATACTTATGTACGTGGAGTGAGGTATCACACTCGGAATGTATCACAGACAAGTTAACAATAGTTGTTATGTTTTACGACGTTGGAACACAACTCTAGCCTAGACCTTCTAAATGTTATCGTTATGGTTCCAATGCTTTGTTAGGTAAATTGAGATTAATTTTATGTTGATCTTGCTTACAATTTTCCTTTCAAAGGTTCACCATGATAATGTGTATAAAATTCCTAAAATTCAAGCTAAGAATGATAAACAATCTTTCACTTTCATCTTTTTCAATGAAGAACCTAGCTACTAAGGGAAGAGAGAAAATAATTTGTGAGCAAACAAATCAATGAACAAAAATCAATGAGCACAAACTAAATGCATATTTCCTAATGTTCCTTTTGCAAAAAACACATTATTCTACATGCAAATGCAAATTTTTCTTTTCAGTTTCTTTAATGTTATGAATGTAGAAAAGAAACTAGGTGCACTAAATCAACAATTCAAATGCTTTTTACTTTCGAGAAACAAAGAATACAAACAACAATTTCTCTTTTGAAGGAAAAACGAGGACTTCAACAATAATTTCTCCTATCAAGGAAATGAATATTTTACGACAATTTCCTATTTCGAAAGAAAATGATTCTTAATGTGACCATAAAAATTACTTTGAAATCAACTTGTCAATGATGAAGAAAAACTTTTTAAATAAACATTGAAAAAAATTTCAGTCAAAAGAGGAAGAAGTATATAGTTTCACTGGTCAATATGAGAAGCAAAATTTTCAAAACACAGCAGAAAACAAACTGAAGCAAATTGAAAAGGCAAATTCAATGGAATTTGGGTGTTTTCGGGAGTCAACGCAGTCTCCAAAGGGAGACAGTGCTCTGCAACACAGGCTAGGAAGGGAGATAGTGCTCTGCAAAGCAATGTGTCATGTCTAAGGGTACTTTGGGCATAGTATACAAAGAAAAATACTACTGTTTAACTCACTGTCTTTGCTAATTTAGCTTTGAAAAAGTTTAATCTTGATGAGTAACAAATACTGGGTGGATAAACAAAGAAAATTAGAGGCTTAAACACCTAGAACTAAGAGAAATTCTCCCCACTGGAGTCGCCAGTTTGTTGGGCCAAAATTGTGAATTACAGATAAATCATGCTTCCTTAAACAGGTGATAGTCTAGAACAACAGGTGAAATACTATACGACTATTTTTCCTAACTCAGAATAGATACACAGAGAGGATTGGAGGCTTACTTGATCAATCGCTTCCAAATGGCTCCTTCTGTCGCTTCTGTTGCAGCTTCAAATTCAAGCGGTTTTGTGCTGAATGCTTCCTACAAGAAAGAACATTGAAACAACAAAAGATGCAATAATATAGATATATATTCAAGCTAGTTAGATAAATCAGTAAAGCATAAACCATATACATCAACCAAGATCTTGCAATATGGAAAATCAAAGCCAATACAAATGCATATAGGGAAAAATAAGCAGTATTATTTATTGATGATAGAAGGAGAGGTTACAACTAAAATACTGATTTGAAGTGACCCTTCCAGCAACGTTCGTAAGCCTCATCATAGTATAAATCTCTCCAGCAGAAACTACACAAATATAGCTCTCAATTGAAAATTCTCCAGCATTTCTCTACTCAAATCCTTCCTTCTCAAGCACTTAGATTTGTGCTCAATTTATAGATGAACTATAGGTTGTTTAGAAATCAATGACTTTCCAATAATAGGCAAGACATGTTTCCAATCATGTAGATGTCAAATGGACACTTGGATCCAAAGCTTGACACATGTTAACTCTTCTAGAAATCACTGGCCAAGTGGAGATTCTGGAACAATGAGAATTTCGCTCCCAATGTGACCAACGCACCTGTGAATGTCGAGAAGTGATTTGTAGAGCAGCCTTGCATGGGGCTACCTGCATATGCAACGCACTTAGGCCCCTTAGAGCCTGTGTTGGTGAGCTCTCATATACTATATAATAAGCTTCAAACCTTGGAAACCTTTGCTTGATGAAAGTCTTGCTTGATTTGTCTTATTCTTGTCTTAGGGCATGTAGCAACTGAAATGATAGGGAATTATAGACCCTTGATCATTGGTCTTGGAGATGATGCCCAGTTAACCAGGTCATTGGGAATGGTGCCCAAATTAACCTATAACACTTACTCTTCTATTTGAGACTCCTTGAGCTTTAAGAAGTTCATTTAAACATTCCATCCCTTTTCCAAATTTCTAATTAAATCTCAATTGGGTTTTTTCCTTTTCAAGCTCTTTCCTTGGAAAAGACTCTTTCTCCTTCAATTATTTCACATGATTTATTTTTCTCACTAAGTTTTTTATTTAAGTTTCTTGAATCTTCTTGCTTTCTTAAATTTGTAGGAGCATAGGTTCAATAGCTTCAACTTTGTCCTTAATCAACAGTTCTTTCTGTACTTTATTTTTCTTCCCCAACCACTAAATTTCTTCAATAGCACTGACCAACTCCCCTTCTAAGTCAACTTCAACCTCTTCTCCGTCGGAGTCCATAACTTCTACTTCCATATTTTTGATGGATATAAACATAAATTCCTTTTATATTCCATACCTTATTTCCTCATCTGAATATTGGCCTCCACGTTCAGAGGAACTGGAATATTGGGTATATAAGATTTTCTTCTTAGAATTCCTTTTTTTTTCACTTTTATAAACTTCTCTCTAGGTTCATATTCACATAATGATGAATCATTTATGCAAAATAAATATGTGGTAACATGCAGAGAGGAGAAGGTTTTAGGATCAAGCCAAAGACCTAGAAGCACAAATGGAGATGATACAAGCTGAAATTTTGAAGAAGGGCCTAAAATTCATTATTTTTACTCATGATGCTCCATAATTATGGTAAGACTACATATTTTTTACTATATTATGGCTTATACAGGCTTATGTAGGCTTTTATAAATGTTTTGGAGGCGAAATAATGATAAAAGTATAAAATCTCATAAACTAGGTACTTCTGTAGCAACTCCCTGGCTTGGAGGTAGAAATTTTCTACAGAATTGTTGTAGCTTTCCATGTAGGTAAAAACTAGCTAAAATATCATAAACATGAGGGCTCAAGGCATGTGTTTATCTTGTTATCACTCCAATAATTCTCATGGGTTTTTTATAATTTGGTTTAAAGAATATTAGAGGTAACCATAAACCTACTTTTAAGCCTTAGGATCTAGCATTCCTAATGCTCAGAGAGGGCTCTCTCTATATGATTTATCTTTGTTGATTTTAGTTGATTTTAGGCTAGTTATGTAGGATTATTTGAGATTTGATTTTGGATTTGGTTTGGTGGTGGAATCACTATTTCAGATGGATAGATGTAGGTCTGAATTCCATTGGGATAATGGAGTCAATGTATCAAGCAACAGGATAGAATCAAGGTCAAAAGGAAATGTTCACAGGGCAAGATAGTTGTGTCAATTCAGATCTTCAGGCTAGATGGTGAGACTATTTTAATCGGGATGAGAGAGAAATTAAGAATTCTCAGATCTGGATAATGAGTGAAAAGATAGAGGTCAATCGAAAATAGGGAGCAATTAAGAATTCCCTAATCTGGATATCAGAAGAAAACATATAAATGATAAAAAGTTCAAGACATAGTGTAATTAAACATATTCTGTAATAACATTCCTGTTATATCATTTAGATTAAGCAAACATATAAGCATGTGAAAAAAATAAGAAATTAACAAAGAAAAAGTGAAAATATTTCACTAAAATGGCTCAACACATGAATCGTATAATATGATGCTTTATTTCTTGATCCAGTCAGCTGACTTAAAAATAAAAAGAACCCTCGGGTTTCAGCTTAGTACAACTATAGAAATGTTTAGCAATTCATCCACCCTCAATACTTCGAAATGTGAAGTATTTGTACAAAACTCTTACAAAATATCCTAAAACAAACTGAGGAGTTATTCATGGAAAATAAATATCTTCATACAAGAAGATAGAGACAACTATCTAACTAATGCAAGTTGTCCATGTTTTTATTGAATTTGTTGTTTATTGTCTTTGATTTTTTGTTGATTTGTCTCTTTGTTGTTTGCTCAACGAAGGTTGTTTGTTAGGCAGTGGAGTGTCTTTTACGCTGGAAATCTTTCACTCTGATTTATCATTTTTGTTTGACTTTAACTCTGAATTTCACCTTATACACTTTAACTGTAATTGATACTCTTTCACTGTCATGTTTTCTCTTGAAACTGTCACTATTGTTTTTAACCTTTTGACTACTCTGTTTACTGTTTTATCTTCACAGTAAATCAGTCAATTTCTCCCAATTTTCTGCTTCTGGTAATTTGATTTTGACCATCCTTCTGAATATCTCATCTGCCTCTGTATATTTTGAAAATGTAGGCTTGTTGATAAATAGGTTTTTTACCTCATGTTGTAGGTAAAAAAGATTTTCAAAATTCTTGTAGAGAACTTTCACTGTTGGGATTCCTTGTGAAGAAGGAAGGTTAGCTTGATCCTTGGCCACTTCTATCATTTTCTTATCATAATCCTATTGTTTCATCAATTTTTCATGAATAACTAAAGGATTTGGCAGGTCTTTCTGTCTCAGAATGCCAAACTTCATCATAAATCTAGTTATGGCAACCTCCATGTTCTGACATTTTTCTTCTTGTTGTATCATCATGCTCCTCTTAGAAGTCACCTTCCTAACTTCTAGGATGGTTTCTGTTCTATCACTAATTCCAATTTCTTCTACTTCCTGTTTATTCTTGGAATTAAGGAATTTGATGATTTCATTGGCCTCTTCAGGTTTTTTTCCAAGTTCTTCTTTTATGTTATGGATGGCTTCTCATGCTGCTTTGATTAGATCTTTTTGTTCATAAATAACCTAGATTGATGGCCAAATATCATTGAAAAATTCGATGATATTGGCCCATAGTTGTTGCTTGGCTTGTGCCATTGGTTATTTTAGTGTTAGACCTTTCTCTAACTTCTTCAATTTTTCTGTTAACCTGTTTTCTTTATGTTCTTCATTCTTGTGCATAATCTGAGCAAGCTTCTTTTCATCCTCCAGAATTTTCAGTTGTTCTTTAAGTATGTTGATTTCATTTGTCTGAATAGACATTCCTGCATTTCTTTAACTAACTTACTTGCTTCATCAGTTGGTTGTGTTGTTGATGTAGATGACTCTGTTGTTGAAGTAGTTGTTGAGGTAACAGGAAGTGTTGTAGCCATTGGGACTGTAGGGTCCAATGATTTTGCTAATGTAGATGGAACAGCTTTTGTGACTACTGGGATAATATTTACAGGAACTTCTTCTGATCTGGCCTTTTTCTCCTGGACCAACTTGTCCATTTCATTCTCCATTTATTTTATTTGGGCAGTCAATTGAAGAATGAGATTCATCATCTCATCTTTCTAGTTTGCATCCTGTAATACTTCCTTTTCCTAAGGATGTTCAATAGGAGGCAATTTTATCTTCTTTTTTAATGCAATAATGCTTGCATTCTTCTTTTTTATCAGTCCATCTACAACTTTTACATTATTAGGATCATATCCTACTTCAATAATCCACTCTTCCAGTGATTTGATTCTGTTATCCTTAGCCTGTGAGGATGCCTTTTCTAATTTGAGCTGATATTTGATGTTCTCAAGAGTGTTTTGTAGCTTCTATACACCCATGGCTTTATTTATCATTGTTGAATAAAGCATTTCATTAAATTGTTTGTGAACTTCTATCTGATCTATGGGATGAATATCTTATGATTGAACTTCAAATGATGTCCTTTTTTAAGATTTTGGATGCTTGAATTTTGGTTGTAGCAAGGTCATTTGCATCTTCCTAGTCTTGTATTCAAAAGCATAAAGCAATCTACTTGGGTCACTAGGTGACTATATCCAGTACTGGTTATATGTATCAGTCTTTAAGGCTTCATTTTTGATCTTGATCTCTTTATATTTCTGCATAATGTCCATCTCCTTCTCTGCTGGTTTGCTGGATGAGGATACTTCAACACTATGTTGTTTCTGAATCATTTGAGTGTTTGAAGTTGAAGGCTGGTGTGTTTTTTCAGCAACTGCAGGAGTTGCATTATCTTTCACCAATGTATCTATGTCAATTACTTAAATATTTTCCACCTCCTTATTTATAGGATATAATTTTGGCTTCTTCATGTACATCAATTTAAATTTGGTTTCAGTGGTAGTCTATGCAGTGTACGATCCTTCTTCTCTAATTCTTTTTGAGTTCCTATCTTCTTGGGTTGGAGTTTGCAAGATTTGACTAGTATCACCTTGCTTCTCTACCTTTGTCAAAGTGTTCTCCAACCATTCAAACTGGTTGGAATATTTATCAATATCTGGTTTTTTCCCATGTACATAAGGAATTAATATACATTTAACTCTCAATTTTCTTATTACTCCTAGAGGATCATAATATCACTAAAAGCTATGACTGAATTTAAACTGTAGAAATTATATACAAGATGCATGTATATGTCCAGATTCTCCTGATCTAATTTATCTTCTTGCTAAATACAAAATCCTTCCACTGTTAATCCTTCCATTGTTAATTCTTCCACTATTAATCCTTCAAATAATCTCTCCACTGGGTCTCAACTGAGTTTAAATCCAAGTAGCTCAAGGGCATACTCCAATCGCAACCCATTGAAAGGCATTTCAATGTATACTCAACTTCTGCACCAAGAATTTTATGAAGCAAATTCGAATTGTCCACCGGCACAAACTCATCAATTCTTCACAATTGCAACCTTCAAGAATTAACACTTCTTCGATACCATGTAGATGTTATATACAAGATGCATGTATATGTCCAGATTCTCCTAATCTAACAATATTTTATCTTCTTGCTAAATACAGAATCCTTCCACTGTTAATCTTTTGCAAAAATTAAAATCAATTGCAAACACATGAAGCAATAAAAACAATCACACATAACACAGTTGTTTAACGGGAAAGCCTAAATCTGAAAACCCCAACTATAATATATTATGTATCATGGAGATCATGTAACAATCTCATACAAATCTTAGTACATCAAGCTCTCAGTACAATCAATCGTCACACACTAATCAGAGGAAATCTGCAAATCCATGCACTGATTTCTTGCCACCTGATAGCTTGCCTCCACTGCACAATCCCTGCTGAAGAATAGCTCTAAATGAATTCAAATTACCCTTGTCTTGACTGCGCAATCTTCATTGGAAACTCCAATGTGTGTGTGGTGCAATCAATGCATCACTATAGTCACAACAAATAGTCCATCTTGCCCTTTCACCTATCTCTCCACTGGGTCTCCACTGGAACTACCATGCACTGTAGTTAACTGTTGTATTGTTCAGTTGATTAATGAGTAATTATTTGTGAATTAATTAACTATTTAATTCACTCCAATCTCACTAGTGTATCATTCGGTTAAACTAGATACAACTAGCTCAACTGAGTTTAACTCCATTAACTGGTTAAACTGAATAACAACTCCATGAACTACCCTTCCAACTATGTCATAACTTTGCCACTTTAGTTCTAACTGAGTCCTCCATGCATGAACCACCAGTAAACCCTAGGAATTGCATAATTCCTTCAGCCCACTGATTTGACAAATCTGTGCACTGAAATTAAGTGCTCCAAGAGAATAAGTTGATTTTTATTGTCGGATTATTATTAAGAGCTAATAATAATTGACACTTCTATTTTTAGATCGATGATCTATAAATAGACTTCGCCCAATATTCTAAAAATAGAATTTCATCTATTTTTCCAACTTGACCAACCATCCACAAATAGCATCCTGCACCTCATAGAATATGATCGACATGTCTAAAAATATACTTTGCGCCAAAAATAACCTGTGGGCCCACTTAGTGAAGGCGACTCTTTTCACTAAGCTCATCATCTTGTTGAATCTCAACACTCCCTCTCAAGAAGATAGGGATTATCTGCCACCCCGATCCTGTCTATGGTATTCAAATTTTCTCTTGGTGAGCGCCTTCGTTAGAATAACTGCATCACGATCTTTCGTAGGAATGTACTGAAGCAACATGATCTTCCGCTGCACACAATCTCTGATATGATGATACCAAATATCAATATGTTTAGATCTATCATGAAACACAGGATTAATTGAGAGTTTAATGCAACTCTGATTATCACAATGTATCACTGTAGGATATAAATGTGAACCGAACAAACCAACCGGGATCTTCCTCATCTAGATAGCCTCACATGCATCTTGACTTGCTGCCATGTATTCTGCTTCCACTGAACTGAGTTCCATGGATCTTTGTTTCCTGTTGTACCAAGAAACTATCGTAGGTATGATACTGAAAATCCCTCCTAATGTGCTCTTTCTGTCTGTTGGGTTGCCTGCCCAATCTGCATCCATGAAGCCATGCAACTTTACCTCATCATTTTGTACGTACCATAAGCCATACTCCGATGTGCCTACGAGATATCTCTCGACATGCTTAGATATGCAAAGTTGGTTCAACGCATAGCATATTCCAATCTTGTATTAACTAAATAAGGGAGCGAACCCACCAGCGTAGTAGTGATGGCATCCCTCTACTCTTGTTGTAGATGTAGTCTCTTTCCTCCATTTCACCCAGGAAGAGAGTATCGTAAAGCTTGTATACAAATGTAGAAACTTCTCATGGTATATCTGAGCATACTTGCCTTGAGACACAAACAGTTCACCTTCCCGCTACCATATTTCCAATCCAAGGAAATAATGAAGGAGGCCCAAATCCTTCATCTCAAACTCCTTTGCAAGATCTGCCTTGCATGAGTGTATCAAATGCTCATCACCTGTTAGTATTAAATCATCAACATAAAGTACAATGATTAAAAACTTACCCTCAACCACAATCTGGTATAGGTTTGCATCCACCTCACTCTTGGTGAAGCCAAGTCCATTGAAATAGTTGTCGATCCGAGTGTACCAAGCACAGGGTGTTTGTTTCAGCCCATACAATACTCTTTTGAGCACCACTTTACCTCGACTCGCTACGAAGATGCCTCAAATCCTTCGGGCTTCTCCAATGTACACCTCTTCCTAAATTATCATTAAGAATACGGTCTTCACATCCATATGATGAATGTGACAATATACGCGAGAGAGCAAGGATGGTCCTTATCGAAATGTCGTGTGACAGGTGCAAAGGTTTCTTCATAATCAATCCCCTCAATCTGTGAGAAGCCCCGAGCAACAAATCTTCCCTTATACTTCTCGACGCTCCCATCAGCATCTTTCTTTACCTTGTAGATCCATCTTGATCCTACAAATACTTTTCCCACCGGCCTTGGAACAATTTCCCAAGCACTATTTCTGACAATGGAGTCATACTCCTCCACCATGGCATCTACCCATGTGGAATCCTCCACTGCTTTTCAAAATAATATGGATCTGTCATGATACACTTGCTCATAAGAGCCTTGTATCTAATAAATCAGTCAGGTGACTGTCTCTGTTGATGCTATGATGTAGGGACTCCTAGATTCTTTGCCGCATCAAGCTTCAATATCTCAACTTCTGTGGTACACTTTCTACCTTGTCTGATGTTTGGTTATGCATGAGTGGACTCCTCCACTCCATGAATCTCCTATTGTGGCTGATCCACATCCGGAGGCTCATGTTTCGGAACAAGCAGTGCCTTCACTGCATCCAAGTCTAGCTCCCTCTCAAGCATAACATGTGCAGCACCCATGATCATTCTGTTCTTCCTCTCTGTGACCCCATTATGTTATGGGTTATGAGGCGCTATGAGTTCTCTTTGAATTCCTTATTTGCTACAGAAGTCTTCGAATTCACCTGAGATATATTCACCACCATTATTGCTCCATAGAGCTTTCACTTGCTTCCACGACTCCTTCCCCACCAATTCTTTAAACTCACAGAACTTTGAGAATGTTTTTCTCTTATTCTGCATGAAGATGATCCAACATCTACAGGAATAGTCATCAAAAAATATAGCATAATACCTGTGTTTTGTTGTTGAAGCAACTGAGAAAGGTCCACACACGTCTGTGTGAATTCTCTCAAGGATCACCGAAGCACGATTCTCCTTCTCATGAAACATGTTCTTCACAAACATAGCCATAGTACATCCCTAGCACTAATCTGACTGTGCAAGACTACCCTTGGGAATTCCAGTAGAAATATGTTGTAAAATATTCAAAGCGCCATGGTCAAGATGGCCCAATCTCCTGTGCCATAATTCGCCCTCATCTCGGCTCACCCTTTCTTCTTCCACCCACATAGATGGGCGCATCCTTACACCTCCCGACTTGTAGAGATTCTTAACCACTTGAATCCTATTGTTACACCATTTTTTGGTCATCTAACTTATTATCATTAGATGGACCCAAGTACACCATGTAAGACCAGTTTTACCCAAAGTAAAACTGCTTTCACTATGTTAAAATAGGAAACCCCAAAAGGAAATATTAAGCAAACCCATATTTGTTTGATTTTCCTCATGGAATAATTAATTAAACCATAATTTAATTATTATTCCCAGTCATGTTTAACCCAAAATCCAAGAAATTAATTAGATAAACCTTTATTTATTTTATTATTTTCTAGGAATAATCATTTAAACCTTATTTAGATGATATTCCTTGTTAAATATAAACGAATCTTATGAAATAATTAAATAAATCACTATTTATTTAATTATCTTTCAACCACTTCCTTAAATAATCAAATAAATCATTATTTATTTGATTATCTCCCAACCACTTCCTTAAAAAGATAAATAAATCATTTATGTATTTATTTTTCACTAATCAAGGGATTTGACCCAAGTCAAACACCCTTTCCCTCCAACAAATAATAATAAAATATTCCATAGAGGTGGATCTAGATGTGATTGTATACACCAAGATCTAGAATGACTAATATTTTGTTATAAATAGAGGAGGGATTTTTCCTACCATTCTTCACCTTTTGTTGCCTATTAGATCACTGGATCTATACAGCATAGTCACCATTTCTGCCATTTGTTCACAGTTCCTTTTGAGTTCCATTTCACTGTGGTCCTTCTTCTTATGAAAGAAAATGTGATAAAGTCTTTGAGGACTTCCAAGAACCCATCCCACTGAGGGGAATTGGATACTCCTTCTGGTTTTCCTCACAGGTGCCCCATTAATACAAAAATTCTTTCAAAAATTATTCTTGTCTTGTCTATTGGTATATGGAGCAAACCCTTGTTTTTACTGCTTAATGTCTTTCCATACATAGATCTGGTATTTTGCAGCTCTTTTCTTGTCTAACTAACCGCGGATCTTAAGATATTGGCAGCCACTTTTGTTGTTAGGGCTATTAGTTATGCGTAGCTAAAGTGGTCCTTTTTCGTACACTTCGACAAAGGATTCATACTAACACCTATCCTCTTGGTTTGACCCATTGTTTTATGTAAAATGAAGGCTTTTCCCTCACTAAAAACAACATCATAACCTTTGTCTTCCAACATTGCGACCGAGACCAAGTTCTTATTCAGACCTGGAACATGCATAACATCCTTCAACAAGAATGGATTACTAGAATCCCTCTCAAAGGTAATGGTCCCAATTTTGGTCGCACTGTATCGACCATCGTTTCCCATCTCTATATGCATATGGAGGTCCTTCTCCTCCAATTCACTAAACAATTCCTTGTCTCTCGTCATATGGAAAGACGCACCACTATCAAGATACCACACTGATCCCATATAGCTTGAAACCAAGTATGCGATCAAAGAGAAATAAAGTTCAAATTTCAAGGCTAAGGCCTCTCCAGCTACATCTCTAGCAGCCTTCTTGTTCTTATTCTTCTGCGGGAGTTAGTGGTGAAATGCCTATGTTCGTGACAGTGAAAACACTTCACCTTGGACAATCCTGCTTCTTGCCTTTAGCTTCGGATTTTGAAGGAATTTTCTTCCCCTTCCCTTTCCTTGATTTGGCAGCCAAAGCGCAATTCTCTTCATCTTCATTATTCGATGAAGAGCCATCCCTAGTACCTCGCCTTATCTCCTCCTACACAAGATCTGACCAAAGTCGCTCCCATCCTGGTAGTTTCTCCCGTCCATTGACAGATTCTTCGTAGCTATGCCAACTCTTCAGAATCCTAAGAAGAGCCAAGCTCAACAAGTCTTCATCATCAACAGTAATCCCCACACTTCCCAGTTCATCTCTACAATGGACAAACTTCGTGAGATATTTTGGAATATTATCGCCCTTCTCCATTTTTATTTTTCTGAGCCTGTCTTTTAGCTCCAAATTCCTCTGATCGTTGTTGCTTTGGAAAAAATATGTCAAAGCCTTTCATCTTAAAAATGGAATGGCTTTCCCATGAAGGTTGGACATAATATGGTCCTTCACACCTTCCAACATAATTCTTCTTGTCTCTGCTACCTTCTTTTTCCATGCGTCAAGTAATGCAGCATCGCTAGATCCCGGATTAGGAACATTGTTATCAATGAACTCCTTTAGCCCATTATCCTCCAGCACCGCCTCCATCCTATCCTAGGCTATGTAATTCGAGCTCCCATCAAGGGCATACTTCAATCACAACCCATTGAAAGGCATTTCAATGTATACTCAACTTCTGCACCAAGAATTTTATGAAGCAAATTTGAATTGTCCACCAGCACAAACTCAGCAATTATTCACAATTGCAATCTTCAAGAATTAACACTGCTTCGATACCACGTAGATGTTATATACAATATGAATGTATATTTCCAAATTCACATGATCTAAAAATATTTTATCTTCTTGCTAAATATAGAATCATTCCACTGTTAATCTTTTGCGAAAATTAAAATCAATTGCAAACACATGAAGCACTAAAAACAATCACATATAACACAGTTGTTTAACGGGAAATCCTGAAGCTGAAAACCCTAACTATCATATATTATGTATCATGGAGATCATGTAACAATATCATACAAAGCTTAGTACATCAAGCTCTCAGTACAATCAATCGCCACACACTAATCAGAAGAAATCTGCAAATCCATGCACTGATTTCTTGCCACCTGATAGCCTGCCTCCATGCGTAATCCCTACTGAAGAATAGCTCTGAATGAATTCGAATTACCCTTTCCTTGACTGTGCAATCCTCATTGGAAACTCCAATGTGTGTGTGGTGCAATCAATGTATCGCTATAGTCACAACAGATAGTCCATCTTGCCCTTTCACCTATCTCTCCACTGGGTCTCCACTGGAACTGCCATGCACTGTAGTTAACTGTTGTATTGTTCAGTCGATTAATGAGTTATTATTTGTGAATTAATTAACTAATTAATTCACTCCACTCTCACTAGTGTATCATTCAGTTAAACTAGATACAACTAGCTCAACTGAGTTTAACTCCATTAACTGAGTTAAACTGAATAACAACTCCATGAACTACTCTTCCAACTCTGTCATAACTTTGCCACTTCAATTATAACTGAGTCCTCCATGCATGAACCACCATTAAACCCTGATAATTGCATAATTCCTTCAGCCCACTGATTTGACAAATCTATGCACTGGAATTAAGTGCTCCAAGAGAATAAGTTTTTGTTTATTGCCGGATTATTATTAACAGCTAATAATAATCGATACTTCTATTTTTAGATCGAAGATCTATAAATAGACTTCGCCCAATATTCTAAAAATATAATTTCATCTATTTTTCCAACTTGACCAACCATCCACAAATAGCATCCTGCAACTTCTGAAATATGATCACCATGTCTAAAAATAGACATAGTCTAAAAATAGCTTTACAAAAAAGCGAAAATAACTTGTAATTTACATAGATGAAGGCGACTCTTTTCACTAAGCTCATCATATTGTTGAATCTCAACATAAAATCCTGCAAATACTTTTCTACCTGTGGACCTGCATCTCTACAGTTACATAAAAGGGCCAACCTGATTCTTTATCTTAAATTGTGTCTTCTTTTTGGCTACCAAGAAGTTGATTCCATCAAAATTAATGATCTGTCTGATATACTTAAGGGAAAATAACCTTATTAGGTGGTATTTGGGCAGTTTATATGGAATAATATCTGATCCCTAAACCCTAATTTCAATGTGGTTTTGATACAAGTACCAATCTCTTTTCCTATTATGCTATGATAATTGTAGGACCTTCTTAATTTCCTCACTGATTCTTGGTTGACTGTTGTTGTTCAGCATGCTGACCATAGGATGAATGAAAGAATCAATGAATTCTATGTAGGTGGACTATGTGGAGTATTTTATGATAATTGGAGTCCAAAATATAACTAACTTTGGGTTACCTTCAACATCAAGCTTTTGAAGGTTGATGGCAAATTTCTCAGACTGGAAATACAAAAACATGTGGAATAGGATTGATGAATACTTGAAAACACCTTCTTCAAGCATTTTAACAATTTTTCATGCATAGTATCAGCAAGGTACTGGGAAAATTTGAAAATGGTATCAGGAGGCTGACCAAGTGTGATAGTAGATATGAAACCCAGGATTGAAGCATCAACATGCTCATCATTAAAATAACCCAAAATGCAGGACAACATTATGATGATGTGTCTAGTTCTCTCAGAAAATATTGCAAATCAGTAAGGAGGATATGTCTTGGGAGTTTATATAGATGAAGGCATGAAAGTTTGAAATACCAAGAACCTCTTGGGGAAGTCCAGATTTAGGTATAACTGTGTAACAGCCTCAATGGACAAGGGGTTTCATCTAGTCTAGGTTGGATCTGCAACATTTGGTTGATTGATTCAGCTGTGATGGTGAACAGAATTTATTTTCCAGCGGTTATTAAGGCTCTCTGGTCAGGGAAATAGCAAGATTGACAGATTCTAATGACCTCGGGACACTGGAAGGTTTGTGGGACAACATACTTTGGCAAATTAGATTCCCAAATGAAAACCTCATCTGCTTGATCAATGGATTTGTCATGGCTCCAGTAGTGGAGCTCAAGAAGATTAAACTCAGTGACTGTGTCATTAATTTTAAATTCTCTATCTGCTAAAGGAGTGTGCTCCACATCTACAATTGGAGGTTGCAGAGGATCGACAGATACAATTCTTTTGGAAGCCATTGTTTTGTTAATTTTACTCAATTGATTAATATTTTGACTCAAGAAATAAATTCAGGCCTTTAGGAGCACCTCAGAAAGATAATTACAGTTTGTAGAGTGATTTAAGATGAAACAAAGGCTTATCTTCTGATCTACAATGGTTCAATTGATCCAATGTTCAATCTTTGTGATTAAAAACATTCTTAGGACCTCAGAATTCTGTGAAAAGAAGACTAGGGTCTGCAGGAAAGGATTGGAAGGCAAGAGGGCTTTCTTCAGGTATGCAGAGGCTCCTAAATGACTCAATTACTTATTACTTTCTCTTTAGATTAAGTACAATTCTTTGCGTTGAAGAATACCTGGATAAAATGAATATTTTTAAGTTTACAGAGGGTTTTTTAGGCAACGAAGGTTCTCTGAAGCTCTTCTAGTCTTTATAAGTCTTAATATGAATTATGCACTAGCTGTAACAACAAATGGTGTTTATTTCTGGTAAAAAAGGCTTAAAATGAGGTCGGCAACAATTCTTTAGGTCAGAAATACTCCTTCTACGCGAATGATAATCGAAAGTGGTGAAAAAGGCATAAAAGGGCGGTTATATGGGTTTTTAACCAATAGTGATTAAAACATTGAATGCACAGGTCATTTCAAATAGCAGGGTGGTTTCCGCAACGAGCAAGAATACATCCCAGTGGTTTTTCGCATTGGCCAAAGTTGGTAGGTGGTATAATTTGGAGGGATGTGATTGAATAGAATAGCGCCACATAGAGAGGATCGGGGCTTCGAAAACCATGCATTTCACAAGGTCTCAGAGTGGTTAAAGTTTGGATGCTTGAGGATGCGAAAAGGCTTGTAGGTTGTCAGATCTGATGGGTGTTGATCTGACAGCTGGGCGAATGCGATGGAGTGTTGGGGATTGGATAGGCATGGGGCCCGGGTTTTAAACCAATGTGATATGTTATATTCATATAAACTATGGCTTTTTTTTTAATGTATATGGTCGGGGTTTAATACATAGCTAATGGGGTTAGGGAAAGTGGGACCTATGTATAGGCGGGGATAAGAAAAATTATATGTTAATTAACATAAGGGTTGGGACTTTATAATAAGAAATTAATATAATCTGGAGTAAAGGTATATAAAGGGAGCTAATATATTAAAGTTAAATATTAATAATGTACACTAAAATGTCAAATAAGTGCGGGATTGTAAAATACACTAAGGATAGTGTTAAAACTTAATATTGGGGTGGGATTTTCATAATGGGGCCCAATATTAATATTTTAAACTTGAAACTTAGGATAAGTGTATTTTAGGGGGTATTTATGAATGAAATGGAAATTAATCAAGGGATTTTACTTTTCCAAAGGAAAATATGTATTTTAACTTAGTTAAAGGGATTTTTTGCAGGGGAAAAGAGTGAAGTAAGGGGAAAGAATAAAAATGAAGGGGAAGGGGTATGTTTACAAGGGAAATGATTTTGAAGGGAAATTAGTAAATATGAAATGACCAATTTTTGCTATACATGCCTTGTAAAAACTGCTTTTGCCTACCCATCATCTATCCTAACATTTTTTCTTCATTTCTTTGGGTGCATTTGAGCTTGCAAACCCTCATTCATTTTTCTTTTAATAGCAAACTATCTAATTCTATCCTTATTTCTTCCAAGGGCTAAGATTAAATTGTTGAGCTTCTTATTTATTCTCTACTTAACTACTGATCTGCCAAGATTAAATAGTTTGGCTAGATCTTTATCCTCTATTTATCAGCATGAAATTTAAAGCATGAAAGGTCAAGATTAAGCAGTTTGACCTTCATGAACTGTGGCATTTTTTTACAAGATGCACACAATATTATTTTGCAAAGTGAAGTAAAAAGTAGTGGCATTTGAATTTGCATCACTTTCATGATCTATTTTTATCTCTTTTTTGTTTGGGGTTCATTTTTTATATTCTTTGTTATCTTTTTCTTTCATTCCTTTGATTTTTCTTTTAGGACTTTTACCCTCTTTACATTTTTTTATTTTTTTTTAATATGGGAAAAAAGATTTATAGAAAGAAAAGTATGTACATATTACAAGGCTAATCAAAATCAATTCAAAATTATGAATCCTATTATTATATGACCCTAACATAACTCATTAACCTCAAAGAAGACCCTAGAATAGTTAGAAAAGTAAAAAAATTATGCAGAACATTGATTTTCACATTTGCTACTGAATTTCCCTACCGAAATTCTTGTACTTTGTTTTTTCCAAAGTTATGGAGTTTTTTATGTTTTTGGGGTAGTCAAAAGTAAAAAATGGATAAACCACAGGTAAAGAGAATACACATCATATGTATTTTTTTTTCAAGAGTACAACTCAACAGGTCAACCTCCATGTGGCTGACAGCTCATCAAGTCAACTCATGATGTCAGCTCATCACTGCAACTCATCATCCCATCTCAAGCCTACAAGGTCTTAACTCCATTGCATCATCTCTCCAACACCTCAGCAGTCAGTTTGGTTCAATAAGGATTACTAGCATAGTTTGTTAGAATTTGGTTGAAGTTATTAAATGATCATAGATTCCTTTTTGTAAACAAACTGTGCCAAACAGAAAATATCCCCATAAGTTCTCCATGTGATGTAATCCTACTAGAATTAGCTCTCTTGAGTAAGGTATTGAGTCTAGACCATGTGGCATACTATTGTAAAGAGACCTCACTCTATAAATGAGGGATTTTTTCATTTTGAAAGGGTTTTTGAATGTTATCAGGAAGCTACTATGTAATTTTTTCTTTATCAGGCTAATACATAGTTTACAGCAGATTGTCTTCAAAACCTAATATTCTCCTTGGCTTATGTATTTTGTATATTCACCTTCTGTATTGTTGTCATTTTCATGGTACTATGATTACTTGGAATTCATGATTTAATTCTCCAATTTCATTCATATGCTATGTTAGTTGTAAAATTTTATGTTTAAGCCAATTTGCCTCAGCTTCCATGGATACAATTTGTTAGTAATTGAATTTCTTTCGCTGAATCCATGCCCAATGGTAGCCAAAATATACTCTTCCACCTGCAAAAAATCACATAATACATAAACATACTTAGCCATCTGCAATATATATTTTATCTTGAGTATTCCATTATTTTCGTTGAGAGAGCCCTCTCTAATTGGAAAGGCTAACTTCTAGTCAAAAGTGGTTTAAAATAGTTGTGCTAGGTTGATATTTGAACAAACCAACTTACTCCAACCTAGTGATAACATTTTGGTGTGTCATTCGGGAGTTCGAAGTTGCATTATCCTGGGTAATTAATTCTTATCAAAGTAATTGAGCTCTTGAAGGTAGCAGGAGGTCATACATATTCAAGGTTGTACTTCTACATTGGTGACTCCACTAGTATCCTCGGCTTAAAGGTGGATTGAAAGAATATTCATACGAGGAGAATTACAGACCCTAATCCACCAGATATAGTTGATGATCCAGAGAAAATTCTCAGAGGTATTGGTAGCTCATCAAAATCAGGTATTCCATATCATACAAGAGCCTCATCTTTACCTTCTGAAGGTGTTCAAATTTTTGAAGATATAAATTTTTATGAAAAGTTTGAAGAAGCACTTTTTAGATCTAAATCAGAGAATGAATTAACATAAATTGTCTTAGATCTACACAGGTTAGGAATTGATACTACATCTTTTGTTTCAAAGAAAGATAAAGAAGGGTTTTGGGAAATTGTCACATCAGAACTATCATTAGAGCAAGAGTCATTAGAAAAACTAAAATAACTTGATCCTTTTGATTTCTTGTTGAGAAGGAGATTTGGTGTCCCTTTACCAGAGTGGAGTTCTTTTGTTTCTAAGCTAAAAATTCCTCTCACTCAATTCCCTAGCATCACATCCTCTTTCACTACTACTTTTCCTATTTTAATAACTACTTCCTCTGCTTCATTTTCAACTAGTATTGTCACTACCAGTATGGCTAGAGTCCCCCCCCCCCCCTCTCTCCTCCTCCTCCTACAAACCCTGCTATATATTCCCCTCGTGTTCTACTTGCCTTGCTCCATGATCTCCCACAAGGATATTCCACTAGGATAAAGACCTTTGGAGGCGAGGAGGGAACTTTTATAGAGCAACATGTTGACCAATTCAATGAATTAATAGACATAAAGGAGATAGATGATGAAGATGTCGAAATGAGGTTTTTTGTGCAAATTTTTATTGGTGAAGTGAGAAATTAGTTTAAAGCCTTAACCCGAGGAATTTTGCAGAATTTTGATCAACTGGAGGATAGTTTTTTGAGAAAATGGGGAAGGTAAATCCTATTCAATCCTTGACTGAATATAATAATTTGAATAAAGCTAGTAATGAGTCAGTTCAATATTTCTCAAAGAGATACAATAAGGTTTAAAATTCTATTCCTGCCCATATAAAACCTCCTCCAGGGGCTTCCCACTTACATTATGTTGAAGCCTTTGATTATGATTTTTCCATTTTTTTGAGGGAAAGGGAATTTTCCACTTTTTCTTATATGCAATATGATGTTGTGAAAGTTGAGGTTAATATGGTTGCAACAAAAATGTCTAAGATTCGAAAAGGAATATTGAAAGAGGAAGAATAACCCTCTACATCTTCGGATGTGAAATTTGACACCATGATGAAAACTATGGAAAGGCTTATGATAGGCTTGCTCTTGGAAATAATCCTCTTCCTGTTGCACAACAAGAAACACAAATCATAAATCCACATTATAGAAGACCTCAAATTCATCAAAGACCAAGAGAAAATAGAAATCATTTGGATCAACAAGTTAGGCCTTCTTTTCAGCAAAATTTAGTGGATGAAGAAGAAGAAAAACCAGAAATTCAAGAGGATATCATTCATTTTTTGGATGAATATGGAGCTGGGATGTTATTAAAAAAAGAGGAATATGATGAATCTAGCAATGACATAAGGAGTCAAGAAACTAAAAAGCAATTTGATTACTTGAAAGGCTATTAGCATGCTATTTTTGTGATGCAAAAATAATATAAGCTTAGGAATATAAATGTTCCTATAGTAGCCAATGAAAATCAGCCTAAGAAGGATGGTCCAAAGGTTGCTTAATAGAAGAAATATACCCATATTGGCAAAGAAAATGAAAAAATACAGCCAGCTTTCAATCTAGAAAATGAAATTTCAAAAATCAAAATTGTTGTCCCTTTTGGTGAGATCATAAAATTCATTGAATATATAAGCCAAATTATCAAGATGCTTAATACTCAACCTGGACCCTCTGATATTCTGAATTTTCAAGAAGATCATCCTACCATTTTCTTAGGACCAAGAGTAGAAGATGAGAAAAATGATTAAGTTCCACCTTTCTATGTGAGCCTAAACATTCATGACATGAAATTACATAATGTTATGTTAGATTCAGGGGCATCTCGTAACTTAATGCCAAAGGTCATCATGGAGAGAATGGCTCTGGACATAACTAGACCATACAAAGGCTTGTTTTCATTTGATTCCAAAAGGGTTCAGTGTATTGGTCTAATGAAGGATGTGGTTGTTGGTTTAGCTCAAGTACCTGTTATGACTATATTAATGGACGTATTTGTAGTTGATATTCAACCAAAATTAGGCGTGCTATTTTCTAGATCTTGGGTTGCCAAAATCAAGGGAACCATTCAAATGGACATGACCTATGCCACTATCCCTATTTTTGGCGAGAAAAGGAGGTTGTATACAGAGTCTAGGATGGCATATATGGTCAGCAGCAAAGACAAACCTCAAAATTTACCATTCTATGCAGTGGAAACTGAGTTAGGATCCTCCATTATTTTCAATGAAATCACTAATTAAGCAGAAAATCAGCAAATAGAGAAAAATCAGCAAACAGAAAATCAACAAGTTGAAAAGGTTGATAAAGTGGGTTGGTGGCACATGAATTTTGATGGCACTGCTGGAAGAGAAGGAGATGGTGCAGTATTTGGACAATCCTCCTAAGGGATGAGAGTAATTTTTTCTCTTACAAATTGAATTTTGACTGCACAAATAACATGGCAGAATATGAAGCTCTGGTTTTGGGTTTAGAAGTTTTCAAAATTTTAGGTGCTAAGAGAGTTTGAGTGTTTGGTGGTTTTGAGTTAATCATCAAATAAGTAAATGGAACCTATCAAAATAAGGATGTAAGAATGAGGGCCTATAGAAATATGATCCTTGAATGCTTGAAATTGAAGAACATAATTTCACCATCAAATCTAGAGATCATAATAATGTTGCAAATTCCTTGGTTGTCCCATCCAGTTTGTTTACCATTCCTGTTCATCCTAAAGAAGTATGAAATTGAAGTTGGACATAGACCAGCCATTCCTGATATCATAACAAGTTGGAAATTGTTTGACAGTGATCAACAAGTCATAAATTTTCTTGAATTAAAGAGTTTGAGAATATCCAAGTTTACCATAAAAACATGTTTGTTGAAACCAAAGCTAATTCAGAAGTCATCCAACTAAAAAACAATTGTATTCCTAAAGATTTGATTCTTCTTGAAAATTTGTTTGATCAGAATGATGTGGCTAAGAGTCCTAAGATGAAATATGATGATGAGGAGGTTGAAGGTTGTAACATTGGCATTGCAGAAAATAAAAAGTTGGTCAAATTGTCCAAGATCCTTTCTTTAGAAGTAAAACAAAGGTATGTTGATTTGATTAAGAGGTACATAGATGTTTTTGCATGGAGTTATGCAGATTTGAAGAGATATGATCCTAGTATCATTCATCATACAATACCCATCAAAGAAAATGAAAAGCCTTTCAAACAAAAACTGAGGAGGATCAATCCATTGCTTATGCCATTGATTGAAAAGGAGATTAAGAATTTGTTTGAAGCAAAAATAATTGTTCCATTGAGGTTTTCCAAATGGTTGGATAACTTGGTACGTGTAAGGAAGGAAAATGGGGAGAATAGCATATGCATTGATTTTAGAAATTTGAACAGAGCATCTCTTAAAGATAACTATATGATCTTCCTAAGATGGACCACATACCGAAAAAAATTGTTGGATCTCAAAGGATGTTGATGTTAGATGGTTTCTCAGGCTATAAAAATATATTAGTACATCCATATGACCGAGATAAGACAACCTTTACCATGCATTGGGAAACATTTATGTATGCTAAAATTCCCTTTGGACTCATGAATGCAAGTTCAACTTTTCAAACGGAAATGGACATTGAATTTGCAGAATAAAAGGATAGGGCCGTGGTTTTTTATTTGTATTTCATCAATGTGTTCTCAAAGAAGGAAGAAGAGCATCTCAAGCACTTGGAAAATATCCTCCAAAAATGCATAAAATTTGGTATCTCTCTAAACCCCAGCAAAATTGTCTTTTCTTTGACAACCAGAAAAATGTTGGGTTACATAATATCAAAAGAAGGAATTAAGATTGATAAAATTTGGGTTGGTTCTATTCACAAGATAGATCTCCCTAGAAACAAAAATGAAATCCAATCCTTTTTAGGCAAGGTGAATTTTGTTAGATGGTTTATCCCTAATTTTTGCAAAAATTGTGAAACATGTCACCAAGATGCTTAGGAAAGACTATGATATTAAATGGACAACAGAGGATAAACATTATTTTGAAGAGATCAATAAGGCTCTTACCCAAGCTCCAGTACTCATAAATCCTAATTTTTCAAAATAATTTCTGGTTTTTACTTTTGCTTCTGAGCATACAATTGTATGAGTTTTGTAGCAGAGAAAGCAGCAAGGTAATGAACAACCTATTTCTTTTTTTAGTAGGACACTTGAAAATTTTGAATTGAAGTACATAATTATTGAGAAGCAAGCTTATGCTCTAGTGACGGCACTCAAATATTTCATAGTTTATTTTTTTCATTCATACATTGTGGCTTTTGTTCCTAATGTTTTGGTAAAGGACATATTAACCCAAGTTTATCTGGATGGCAAGAGGAGTAAGTGGATTGCCACTCTACTAGAATATGACTTGGAGATCAGGCCTAAAATATTAGTAAAAGGACAAGGATTAGAAAATCTGATGACTCAATCAAGTTTTGACTATCTAGATATGAATTTTATAGTAGAAATTTCAGATGTGGTTGAAGATGAAGAATTTATCCCTATAGAAGAAAAATTCATTATTTAATATTGGTATAAGGATGTCATTTTTGTTTTACTGCATCATAGAGCTACTCCTGAACTAACAAAGTCCAAGTCCAGATTTTTCAAGCTGAAATATTTAAGGTACTACATCTTGAACAATAATTTGTATTGGTAAGATACCTCTGGGATACTCCTAAACTGCCTACTAGAAGATGAAGCTGAGAAGGTGATTGATGAGTTTCATAAGGGTGAATGTGTGGGTCATCATTATTGGAAAGCAACAACATAGAGCAAGATTTTATTGGCCTTCAATGTTCAAAGATGTTTACAAGAAGATTGATGCCTGTCATGAATGTCAATTATTTGATGGAAAAAGGAAGTTGCTCCCATTACCTTTTAAACCCATATTTGTAGAATCCCCTTTCCAGAAATGGGGGTTGGGTTTTATTGGTGAGATACATCCTGCATCTTTTGGTCAACATGGGTGGATCTTAACAGCCACTGATTATTTTGAAAAATATATTGAAGCGGTCCCTACAAGGAAAGCTACAGATTCAGTGATCATACATTTTCTGGAAAATAATATTTTATCAAGGTTTGGTCATCCCATTGTTAAGTCCCTATATTACTAGTATAGTCCCTTATTATTGTTAGTGTAACCCCCTTAGTGTTTTCCATAACTACTCAAGCGTTGAGGAAAACACTTTTTTGAAGGAGAGGGGCATGTTAGGTCCCTATATTACTCCCTTATTGATGTTAGTGTAACCCCCTTATTGTTATTATTGTACCCCTGTAATCCCCATATTGTTATTATTGTGCCCTTAAATTATTATTGTTAGGTTGGTGAGGATTACATTGTGGCCCAATGGAATCCTATATATAGAAAGGAGGTTTTTTAATTTGTATCATCGAAGAATTTTTCATTCATGTAATGTATTGGAGCTTGCCCCCTCAAATTGGCTTATTTCTAGGCGTTGATATCTCTTTTCTTCTATTTTTGGAGCTGGTTTCACAACACCCATGAAGATCATCACTAACAATGCTTAGGCTTTCAAGTCTAAGAAGTTGGTAATTTTATGCAATCAGTAAAATATCACCCTTGGTCACTCCACAACTTATTACCCTCAAGGTAATGGCTTGGTTGAGTCATCAAACAAGAGCATAGTCAGGATTATCAAGAAAAAATTTTAGGAAAACAAAATTTCATGGAACTTGAAGCTAAATTTTTCTTTATGGGCTAACAAAATTTGTACCAAAAGATCCATATGGAATTCTCCTTATGAGCTGGTCTATGGAACTGAATCAATTTTTCCTATTTCTCTTGGAGTTCTGGCGATGAAATTATTGTAGGGATTATAGGAAAAGAGAGAAGAAGTTTACACCAATTATCGCAGTCTCAAGATAGAGTCAAAAAGTTTACAGAGGAAAATTTCAATATTAAATATGTGGTTTTTATGTGGGAAGCTAAGATAAAAGACAAAGGGAAAAATGGAAATTTTGAAAATATCAGGAAGGCGGCATATAAGATTTCAGCATATCATGGAGACAACACTTTCTTACTGCAAAGAATGGATGGACAATTGTGTCAAGGAGGAATGACATGTTGAAGTCCAACAAGAAATTGCAACACCTACACTAGTGTGGGACTAATGGGTCCAAGAAGCACCTACATTAGTGTGGGACCATAGGTCTTAGCAGAAGCTACATTGGTGTGTGCTAAATTTGGTGTTGTGTCTATTTTAATTTTCCCTTAATTAAAATGGACAATAAAATGTAAACTTATCTCATAATCACTTGTAATAGTTAACTGAGTGTGATAAACTCAGTAGCTCATGAATTTCGAGTTGAGGGTAGTTGGTGAGGCATGCAAAGTAATTCTAGCTGTAACAAAGTTCAAAGTGCAATTGGTGCATTAGTTTAATGCATGAGTAATCAGTTAACTCAGTTAGGTGAGTTAAAGTAAGTTGAGATAGTTGTAACTGTTTGTTTCACTAGTGAGAGATCAAGTGAATTAAATATTATTTAATTCAAAATCAGTGATCTAACATGCAACTGATGATTTAATATTATTATTTGCATGCATGTCAATTCCAATGGAGACCCAGTTGAGACAAAGGTGAAAGGGATGTTAACTATCAGTTATAGGATTATTGGGTTGCACCCATGCAACCAAACACACATTGGATTTCCCATGATCCTTGCACAGTTTAGGAAGGCCAAAATTCCTAAAGAATAGGGATTTCATTCATCAGGAATTGTGCAAGCAAGGCAAGATGTTTAGAGGCTGAGAATTGGCTAAGTGTTGGTCAGTTTGGTCTAGGACAATGTGAAACAATTTGCTAATTGTTGGAGAATCTTGTGAGAAGAGTGCATTGTAATTGTTTCATGTATCCAAGCTGAATATACAATAGAATATAGTGGGGTTTTGAGCAGCAAGCTTTCCGGGGGGGGAAGTATCTGTGTTGTGGTTTGATTTTATTCTTCTTTGCTTCATGTGATTGGCGATTGTGTTTAATTTACGCAATTGATTTGTAGAAGTGATTCAATATCTAGATTTAGTACATTGTTAGACTGGATTGAATCCATGATATACATATTGTTTCTATAATTTCTACATGGTATCAGTGCACGAAGTTGAATTTGTGATTGAATAGAATTCGAATTTGCAAAAGACTTTCTTGGTGCTACAGGTGATTTAAGATCAAAATGGCTTTCAATGGCTTGATATTGGGGTATGCACTCGAGGGCATCTATAACTATATTTCTTGGAAATACATGATGAAGGAAATATTGGAGGACAATGGATTAAAGGAATTCATTGACAATGATGTTCCCAAACCTGTTGTGACAGATGTTGCAAATCTTGATGCATGGAAAAAGAAAGTTGCAAAGGTGAGGAGGATATTACTGGAGGGAGTGTTAGTAATCAGTATTTTTTGCCTTCATAGATGACTAAATGATTTCCCTAGATTTCTAGAAAAAAATTTCATGAACATTGTGAGTTCTAGAAATATCACTGCCTTCATCATCCTTAAAGATAGTTTTTCACTATTTCATCTTTCCATCATGTCTAGCATTGCTTACCAGTCCCAGAAAACCCATTAGTGGTTTATGTCACTCTTTCTATATATATGTTTTCACCTTTGACCTAGATCCTATGTTTTGTTTTGCCCAAAAACCCCCCACTACTACCTAAGCCCACCAATCAAACACCTTTGTTGTGTATTCCAACATACTCCCAAACACTGATGGTCTCAAACTATCTCTGTAGACTCTTTAGATAAATCAAGTACATTGGATTTTGGATCTTCAATACATCAGTCTATCATAAACTCTATCTTGCACTTGATGATCTCAAATTATAGGTCTCAGTCCAAAAACCAAGTCCAAGAAAGCCTCCACTAGGTCACCTAGGGTTTCACAAAGTCATAGGGTGGATTTTGTGCCCTGCAACTCTGTTTTTCTTGTATGAAGAATATGCATTCAAAGAAGAAAAGGAAATATGATTTTTTCCAAACTTATCAAAAAGGTTATTCAAGGAAGGTTTTTTGCCTAAAAGAATGAATCATGCAAAGGGACAACTGCCATTTTCTCACATTTCTGCAAGAGGATCAAATGGCCACTAGCCTGGCACAAGGTAAGGTAATGAGAAAATCATCACAAGAAGACCATTCATAACAAGAAGAGAGCAGTAAGCATATGTTTGAATGAAAATCATGGTTTGTAACTGTTTTGACCAAGCAAAAATCAGTACTAGGGTTACAAGGGCAAAGGCCACCTCAACTCTTTCAAAATGCTCATTAAAGGCTTTTAGAAATAACAAATGAGTTTTGAGAAGTTCTTGAGAACTTAGAAGACAACACTAGTTACTTTTTTTAAGCAGCCCTAAAACCTAGGAGGTTGGGAAAGTTGACAAACTGTTCAAAAGGTGATAACAGAACGTCCTTCATAACAACAGAGGGTTTCAGAGGGTTTCAAGCTGCCCTCTAGGGTTTGGAAGAGAGGCACTAACTCCACCTTATCAAAAGGTAAAATTAGAGGCCTTAAAAGGGTCAAAGGAGGAAAACCTAAAATACTCCACTGCACCAAAGGAAGAAATATGATAAGGGGTATCAACAAAAAGAGACAGAAATATCAATTTAGGGTTTTCACTTCTCAAAAGAACAGTCAAATTCATTTTTAAAGGGTCAAAGGAGACAAGCATGAGGTAAAATGCCTAAAGAGGTAATTATGATAAGCATGGCTTACTATTGAAGAGGAGATTTGTCCAACTCCAAAAGAGACAGTGATCAAAGGGAAGAGGTTGTGTAGGCACCTGCAAGAACAAAAGTGGCCAGGAAAGACACCAAAATGGTTTAAATAACTCACCTCCCTCACTAGACATACATCATTTTCAAACTGATCAAAGGGAAAAACATGTAGTTGGTTTAAGAGTAGTAAAGCCTCCAAAATGGTTTCTTTATCAAGGTATATTTTGCAAGAGATAGGTTAGCCATAAATGACACTTCTGCAGGACTGTCAAAATAGCTACCTACAAGAAGATTGATAAAGACAAACAGACCAAATGCTTTTCACAATGATGGCCCACATAAAGACTAGAGGGACTGTTGATGCTTGCTGCTAGGGTTTTCATACTGGGAGGTTGTTCACTGTTTTAAAGAGAAAACTTGACAGGGTGACAGTCAAAGGAAAATATGGAAAATAATCACAAATCTTCTATTTGCAAGTGTTAAACATCATAAAGAAGGTTCAGTTTCCAAAATGGGTGAAGAACACATGTTTGAGCTTGATGAAAGGTCTGTTAGTACAAGAAAGATATTAAGAGGCTTCCAGCAAGGCAAAAAACCACTTTTTTGAGACTCTGCCACCTACAGGACCAAAAAGGCCAAAGAAGACAATAAGAAAATGGCAAATAGAAATAAACCTTATAAAGTGGGTTTTTACTTATAAATTCATTTTTCAAAAAGCTATAAAGCCTCTTTGACCCCTTTCTCATCTCATTGTCATTTCAAAATAGAGAGAAAACCATTGAGAGAAATTTTTAAGGGTTTTTGTGCAAGTTTGAAGAAAATTTCAGGCGCTACACACTGAGGCTGGCGCTATGCACATGGCCATCCGCGCTGCACACAGAGGAGGCAATGGTAGTGTTATTTAACATTGTGCTACGCATCAGGAGGGTGGTGCTATGCACCTAAGTGGGCACTATGCATAGGCCCAGAATGGTCAGAATTCCCCACTACACACCAGCGCTACACTCTGATAGGCCCAACTCGACCCAGCGCTATGCACAGGAGGACCCAACCTGAACGGGCAGTCGGGTGGCACTGCGCACCGGAAAAATTTTTCAAAATTGCTCAAAATTTTCCTTAATCCAAATTTTTTCCTCCAAAATCTCCTGCATCATTCAAAGCAAGTTTGGTGATCTTTTTCCTCACTTTCCAAGTATTCTTTTAATAATATAGGAAGGCATTTTTGGCCTAAATGTGAACAAAACCTAGTCTCCATAAAAATAAAATTTGGCCACCTAGAGCAGGGCTTGCAAATTTGAAATGTTTACATTAGCCTAAAGACACTCAAATACAAGCAACCCTCCTCCTAAAAACTATGAATTTGTCCTATACATACCTCATTTGGCCCTCATTTGCAAAATTTTCCCTCACATCACTCATTTTCCCTCTCTAGACCTAAAGGCTCTCAAACAAGTTAAAACCTTTTTTCTAGGCCAATCACCATGTCTGAAGAAGAATTCATACCAACAGTGATGAAGACCAAAGGCCTATCAAGCCAAAGCATAAGGGAGGAAGGGTTAATAGGTTTGAGCCCCTACACACCATTCAAATTACTTCCTCTCTCATGATCCTTGCATGTTTTCAGGATGTTGGGTGTTATCAGTTTTGTGAGAAGGTTAAACAAGTCCAAAACCACTCAAACTTGACAAGGTTGTTCATCCTTAGCTTACAAAACCACCAAGTCAACCTTGCAGGAGTGAATTTTGAACTCTCATCTGAATCCATTGTTAAATCCATAGGAATACCAAATATTGGTGAGATATGGTTTAAACAGAAGAAATTGGACTTGAGTTATTATGAGCCCTACCTCAAACCTAGCTATCAACAAGGCTGCAAGGTTGTCTTCCCCTTTTCCCACCTACTAGAGAGGTATGCCCTATTGATGAGGCAGATTATCAAGTACTTCACCTGTGAGGGAAGGTACTCCAGGGTTTACTCATATTACATAAGGCTTCTGATGCACTTCACCAGGGTTAAATTACTGAACCTACCATCCTATCTGTACCGGAGCATTGACAAAATGGCTTAAGTGGTCAAGAAGAGGAGTTATGCCCACCAAATTCAGAGCCTTTTTCACCACTCCTTGGAGAATATGATTGTTTTACACCAGCTAGAGGAGCAAGGAATCCCTTGGGAATTTTTTATCTCACATGATTCATTTGCCAATCCCCAAGCCTTCATTCAGCAAAATTTTCCTTCCACTTCACATCCACCTACCTCCACTCCTCCACCATCTCCACATATGCCTTCTCCACAAGGAAAATAACCTCCTATCTCTTCACCTAATGCATCAAATGAAGGAGCTGACAGTAGCCCTAATGAGGAGCAAACAGATGATGATGGAGAGGAAAAGGACAATGAGGTAGAAACAGAGTTTAATGAGGAAAAATAAGAGCACATAAGTGCTAAGGGAGAATATGATGGTAGTAGCCATGAATAACAAACAAACAACAGTGAGGAAGAAGCATAATCTATTGAGGAAGGCCATGAGGATGATGATAGCATGGAAGAAAGTGAAGAATATTGAGGCAAGGGCAGAAAACAGTGAGGCAAGTATAGAGCTTAAACAAGAAGATGAAAGTGATCAAAATGGTAAAGACAGTGGGGCATAAACAAAGCCTAATGATGAAGAAAATGATGATAACATGGAGGATGAATATCAAGATGACAGCCAAGAGGATTATGAAAATAACAATGAAGATGATAGTCAGCAGGAAGGTGCAAAAGACAGTGATGAGTTTGAGAATGACAGTGAGCCCAATGACAGTGAAAAAGGTGCTAAAAACAATGAAGGCGATGAAAATGAAGAAATAGAGGGAGAGGGTGAAGAAAATGAAGACTAATAAAAGACAACTAATGAGGCTAAAATAGAGTTTGAAGATGAAGGCATCGACCAAGACAATAGCACCAATGAAACAGTCAGTTATGAGCAAGAAAATAGTCATGATAGTCATGGCAGATGTCATGACTATCATGACACTAATCAGCCTCCAAATGACCAAGGAACTCAAAGTGACAATGTTGAAAGTGACAGAGAAGAAGACCTTAGTGAAGGACAGAGCCAAAATGAGGCAAGTGAGGAGGGTAGTGATCAGTTTGAGAGCCGAGATGACAGTGAAGAAAATAGTGAGGAAAGCAATAATAATGATGAGGCTAAAGGTCAAGAAATCAGTGACCCCATGGAGCATGAAGTCACTCATGAAAGCCATGACAAAGATGAAAAGGCTTGTGACTTCATCAAGGATCAAGGCACCCTCATCACTCCTCTCACATGCACCTACCACAGAGGCAAAAGAGATGTGTTTGCTACCTCAAAAAGGCAAAGGGCCATCTCTCCTCCAGCTACCAAACACAAAGACAAAGGCAAGGAAAATATGGACAAAGGTAAGCAACAGGTCAAGGTAAGGAGAAGCAAAATGATCAAGAGGACTTCTCAAGGGCCTCAATTCATTGATCTAGACAGTTACAATGAGGAAAAAGAGATGAACACAATATTGCTTCTCTTGGAGAAAGATGCACAGCTTCAGGAGCGGGAAAGAGACTTTGAGATGGCATAATGATTCATCCACTATTAAAAAGAGGAGCATTAGCATTTCAAGGAGGTGAAGAAAGGCCTTGCCCTACAAAATAAAATGGCCAAGCATTATGCAAGGAAAAACATGCTTGCTTGTGCCAAACTAAGGAAGACCCTCATAGAGATAGAAGACCTAAAAAGAGCCAAAGTGCAGGACAGCCTTGGAATTTTTCCTGAGGCTTCTCAACAGGTGTCCAAGACCTCTTGAGTGACCTCTCCACAAATTTTGAGGCAAATTGGAGAACTTTTTGTTTTTTCCAAATTTTGACCCCTCTGTGCGCAGCACCCTAGGCGCTACGCACAAAATTGGTGCATCCTTGGATCTAAAATTTTACATTTTTGGATTTCTCACATCACCAGTAGTCTTCTCACCAATTTTAAAATCATTTGGAGCATTTGTACCCCCTCAAAAGGTCAAAAAACATCAAAAAATTGACCTTTCTGCCTCATTTTCAGACTAGGCACTGCACACAGAGCAGTATTGGGAGATTTTATTTTTTGATAGGTAAATGGCATCCACTCAGCTCAACTCAAAAATTTCTCGAAAGTAGACTCGTGAGGCTTTCCAACGGGCCATCACAGATCCAAATTCAGGGTCGAGAAGGGGTCCAAAACTTAGCTACAAGAGACCCTATTTTCTGCTGAAGTGGCGCTACGCACAGAGGCTGCCTAGTGTGTTTTGGACCAAAAGTAAACAAAACACGCTCATTTATTTAAAATAGATATTTTGAGTTTTTTTAGGCAAATTAAGCTAGAATTAGGTGCCAATAGTTAATTTAGCATTTATTTCTTGGGATATTATGTGCATTGGGCCTTGCATGGTCTCTTGGCCATAAATGATATTTATGACTATATTTGACATTTTCCTACCAAATTTAGGGTTTTAGTCCTCATTTTCTCCATAAATAGAGCATGAGGCCCCTATGTATTTCATTGGCATTTGATGAGCTTGAAGATCAATATACATGGTTTCATGAGCTTGGAGAAGAAATTGGTTTTGTGAAGTGGATGAATGGCTTGCTTGGCTTGATGATGGAGAAGCTTGTTTGCAGGATTCCATAGCTTGGTGAATGGTGATGTCTTCCTAATTTTTGTATTGTTTCCTTTGTTATCATTATGTTTCATGTTTCTTGGCTGCTATTAAATAGAAAAGCATAGGTTGAGACATGTTCTTTGAGGCACCTTAGTCCTCCTGTTTGTTATAGCTTTTATGTTTTCTCTTTTGACCATCTTAAGGAATTCTTGACTGCTCCTTAGGTCCCAAAAAAAAAAAAAAATTCATGTATGGTTAGTATGCTAGCTTACAAGTATGATTCATGGTATGCCCTGCTTATTTGAAGTTTTCAAAACCATATCTTGAAGCCTTTCTGTGAAATATTGGTTGTTAGGTTAAGTCAAAGAGGTCTCGTTCGATCTTGCCCTTTTTCCATGCTTGCAAACTTGTTTCAGAGTTCCCAATAACTTGATATATGTTGTTTAGGAGTTCCCTCTCCATAAATTGAGTTATTTGTATTGTCATATGTGTTTTCCCAAAATCTGAAGGTGAATTTCTAAAGTTAGAAGCTCTTATGCTTTCTTTGTTTCACTGGAATTTTTCTCTTGGATGTTTATTATTTTAGGTTGTGGTTTATTGAGCTTAATGGTTTTCCCTACCTCATGGATTATAAATTTTAAACTATATATGTTTAATACCTCTTATTCTTTCCCAAACTTAATGTTCACTACACCTCATACATCACCTTAAGGATCCATTGACCTTGCTAAATCGTTCCTGCAACACACTTTGTTTCATCATTTAGACACTCTTGACTTTCACTTGATTCCATAGCCCAATGTCTTTGACATACTCTCACTCCTCCTATTCCATTTGACCATCCTACCCAACCAAAACAATCAACAGACATTACACCTAATAACTAGCCTAAAATCAAAACCCTAGAGAAAAAAGAACACATCCTTTGCACCCAATAGAGAGATCCCTCTCTGAGTCTAGGAAGGCTAGGTCCTCGGACTCCAAAGCTTGGTTCCATGTTACCCTATCATTTGTTCTACCAATCTGCCAAATCACGGGACCCTAACAGGGAGTATGAGACCACATTTTCTCAAGTCTCCATGGAAAAGCGACACCATATACAATGTGGAAAGCTTTGAAAAATCTATTTTATAGCAACAGTGATCATAGGAAATTGGCACTGAAAGATAAACTCAGGAAGATCAAAATGGAGAAAGGCGACTCAATATCAAAATATTTAACAAATTTTGTCCAATGTTGAGATGAAATTTGGAGCATTGGAAATATTATTGCTGATGATGATTTGGTGAGACTAGCTCTTCTAGGACTTCCCAAGAGTTGGAATATTTATCAGGACTCTGTCAATGGAAGGGAAAAGTTTCCAAATTGGGAACGACTTTGGTCGGATTTGGTGCAAGAAGAGTTCAGACGGAATACCAGAGATGGATCTTCATCTAAGAATGAAAGTGAAGAATATTATGCTTTGGTTACCAAGGAGAAGAAGGGGAAATGAAATAAATTCCATTCCAAATCTGAGTCCGGTAAATATGGAAAGAAGTGTTACATGTCTAGAGTGAAGTGTTTTCGTTGTCACGAGCATGGAAATTATACCACTAACTATCCACAAAAGAAGAAGAACAAGAAGGCTTCAGGATCTGCAGCTGGTGAGGCTTTAGCCTCGCAATTTTAGCTTGACTTCTTGCTTATTACATGCATGGTGTCAAGTGCAATGGGATCGGTGTGGTATTTGGATAGTGGTGCATCCTTTCACATGATGGGAGACAATGAAATTTTCAGTATCTTGGAGGAGAAGGACCTCCAGATGCATATCGAATTGGGTGATGACGGGAAGTACAGTGCTACCAGGATTGGTACCATTACCTTCTACAGACAATCAGGTAAAACCTTTCAATTAAAATATGTAATGCATGCACCAGGCTTGAAGGAAAATTTAGTCTCAGCTGCAATGTGGAGGATAGAGGCTATGATGTTGTTTTTAGTGCAAGAAAATATTTCTTGCGGCACAAAACAACAGGACAAGCCAAAAATATTGGGATTCAAGTTAAGAATCTCTATAAACTTGATGTAGGTGGCTACATAGCATTGATGGGTAAGGCGGACAAAATGGTGAGCTGAGATGAGGGTGAGTTATGGCACAGGAGATTGGGCCATCTACACCACGTAGCCTTGAAGGTCATGCAGCAAATTTCTACAAGTCTTCCCAAGGGTACACTTGCACAGTCAGACACATGCAAGGGATGTACTATTGGAAAATATGAAAAAGCCATCTTTCATGAGAAGGAGAACCGAGCCTCGGGGATCCTTGAGAGAGTTCACTCAGACGTGTGTGGACCATTATCTATTGCATCGATAGCAAAGCATAAGTACTATGTGATATTTGTTGATGAATTTTATCAAAAGTGTTGGATCTACTTCATGCAGAAGAAATATCAAATGTTCTCAATGTTTCTTGAGTTCAAAGTACTGGTGGAGAGAGACACGGGGAAGAATGTGAAGGCTCTTAGGAGCGAAAATGGTAGTGATTACATCTCCAATGAATTCAAGAACTTCTGCAACAAATAAGGAATTTGGAGAGAATTGATTGTGCCTCATAACCCACAGCAGAATGGGGTCGCAAAAAGAAATAACAAAATGATTGTAGATGCAGCAAGAGCGATGTTGCATGATTAGGGCCTACTGTTGCATCTACGGACAGAGGCATGCATTATAGCGATATTTTTTCAAAATCGTTGTCCTTATAGGATAATTGGCATGAGTACACCAGAAAAGGCTTTTGCTAGTCAGAAACCAGATGTTTCACATTTTAAGATTTTTGGCTCATTTTTTTATGTGCATGTGATCAAAGACGTTAAGAAGAAGCTAGAACCAAAAGCTGATATTGGGATATTTTTTGGGTACACTGAAACTCCCCACAACTATCGAGTGTATTTTCCAAACAGCAGAATGACTTTTGTGCGACGAGATATAAAATTTGATGAGGAGAAATCCATGTGATTGTCCCTTGAGAGGGAGCTTGATTTTCATAAAGAGGAGGAATTCCTGGTTCCAAGGGATGAGCCTCAATATGTGGAGAAGCCACATGCAGAGGATCATGGAGTGGCAGAAAACACTCATGCAGATCCATCCACCAGAAATGGTATAAGGCGCACCACAAAAGCTGGTAGATTGAGACTTGATGCAACAGAGAATGTAGGAGCCCCTACTTCACTGCGCAGACAGAGACAATCTCCAGACATGTTTACTGGATACATGGATCTTATGAGCAAGTGTATTGTGATATAACCATCTTCCTTCCAGGAGGCAGTGTAGCAACCAATTTGGTTTGATACAATGGTGTATTATTACGACTCCATTATCAAGAACAGTGCATGGGAGATTGTCCCAAGACCGGTCGGTAAATCAGTGGTTGGATCTAGATGGATCTACAAGGTAAATAAAGTTATTAATGGGAGTGTGGAGAATTACAAGGCCAAATTTGTGGCCCGAGGATTCTCATAGATTGAGGGGATCGACTATGATGAGACTTTTGCACCAATCACGAGGTACTCTTCCATTAGATCTATCCTTGCACTCTCAGCACAGATGGGGTGGTGCATTCATCAGATGGATGTGAAAATTGTGTTTCTCAATGGAGTTATTGAGGAAGAAGTGTGCATAGAGCAGCCAGAAGGTTTCGAGATCTTTAACGGTGAGTCACATGTGTGTCGACTCAAGAAAGTATTGTATGGGTTGAGGCAAGCACCTCGTGCTTGGTACACTCATATTGATAGCTATTTCACCAAGTTGGGCTTCACCAAAAGTGAAGTTGATGAAAACATGTACCAGATTTTGGTTGACAGTAAGCTCTTGATTATCGTACTTTATGTTGATGATCTAATTTTGATAGGTGATGAGAAGTTGATAAACTCATGCAAGGAGGATCTTGCAAGGGAGTTCGAAATGAAGGACATGGGACTCCTTCATTATTTCCTTGGCTTGGAAATATGGTAGCGTGATGGTGAAATTTTTGTTTCTCAGTGAAAGTATGACAAAGATATATTAGGTAAGTTTCACATGGAGAGATGTAAACCCATGGACACTCCTCTTCCAAGAAATTGGAGGAAAGAGGATGTTGATTCTAGAGAAGTAGTGGATGCTACTCTCTAAAGGCAGCTAGTAGTTTCACTGAGGTACTTAGTGAACACCAGACCAGACATTTGCTACATAGTTAACCAGCTGAGTCAAGCTATGGTTAAGTCGGCCAATCTCTTTTGGAAGGTGGGGAAGCATGTCTTGAGATATCTCAAGGGCACTACAGAGTATGGATTATGGTACAGACGGACAGAATGAGTGAAGCTTCAAGGCTTCACGAATGCAAATTGGGCAGGTAGTCCATCAGACAGAAAGAACACATCAAGAGGGATCTTCAGCATAGGATCAACAACAGTTTCTTAGTACAGTAGGAAGCAGTGATCTGTAGCACTCAGTTCAGTAGAGGTAGATTACATGGCAGCAATTCAAGTTGCATGTGAGGCCATATGGATGATAAATATCCTAGTTGGTTTGTTTAATTCTCATATGGATCCGATAGTGATACATTATGATAACCAGAGTTACATTAAATTCTCAGTTAATCATATGTTTCATGATCGATCCAAGCACATAGACATATGGTACCACCATATTAGAGATTGTGTTCAAAGGTGCATAATTTTACTTCAATACATTCCCACAAAAGATCAAGATGCAGATATTCTAACAAAGGTGCTCACCAGGAGAAAATTCGAATACCATAGAGGTAGGATCGGGGTGGCAGATAATCCCTTTATTGTTGAGAGGGAGCGTTGAAGTCCAACAATAAATTGCAACACCTACACTACTGTGGGACCAATGGGTCCAAGCAGTACCTACACTAGTGTGGGACCACAGGTCTTAGCAATAGCTACACTGGTGTGTGCTAAATTTGGTGTTGTGTCTATTTTAATTTTCCCTTAATTAAAATGGACAATAAAATGTAATCTTATCTCATAATCACTTGTAATAGTTAACGGATTGTGATAAACTCAGTTAACTCATGAATTTCGATTTGAGGGTAGTTGGTGAGGCATGTAGAGTAATTCTAGTTGTAACAGAGTTCAAAGTGCAGTTGGTGCATTAGCTTAATGCATGAGTAATCAGTTAACTTAGTTAGGTGAGTTAAATTCAGTTGAGCTATTTGTAACTGTTTTTTGCACTAGTGAGAGATCAAGTGAATTAAATATTATTTAATTCATAATCAGTGATCTAACATGAAACTAATGATTTACTATTATTAGCTGCATGCATGTCAGTTCTAGTGGAGACCCAGTTGAGACAAAGGTGAAAGGGATGTTAACTATCAGTTGTAGGATTATTGGGTTGCACCCATGCAACCAAACACACATTGGATTTCCCATGATCCTTGTGTAGTTTAGGAAGGCAAAAATTCCTAAAGAATAGGGATTTCATTCATCAAGAATTGCACAAGCAGGGCAGGTTGTTTAGAGGCTGAGAATTGGCTAAGTGTTGGTCAGTTTGGTCCAGGACAGTGTGAGACAATTAGCTGGGTGATGGAGACTCTTGTGAGAAGAGTGCATTATAATTGTTTCAAGTATCCATGTTGAATTACAATAGAAGATAGTGGGGTTTTGAGTAGCAAGCTTTCCCTGGGAAATTATCTGTGTTGTGGTTTGATTTTATTCTTCTTTGCTTCATGTGATTGGCGATTGTGTTTAATTTCCGCAATTGATTTGTAGAAGTGATTCAGTATCTAGATTTAGTACATTGTTAGATCGGATTGAATCCATGATATATATATTGTTTGTATAATTTCTACATGGAAATGGAAGTTTTCTCAAACACTATTCTTCTTAACTCATTATGTTGAAAGATACACCATTGTATATATTCCATTTTTCTTTATCATGCCTGCAAGAGTGGGTGATCTTTTCAATGAGTTTGAACCTGAGGTGAAGGCCATAAAGACTTGGATAAAACATCATCAAAGTTGTAATTTTTCAGTTTTCAATAAGGCACTAGAATTGTTGGTTCTTTGTTGCACCATAGGGGTGCAGCATCCCCATTGGAGCCATTGTTATCCAAGATAACTATTAGGTTTGTTTTCACTCATGAGTTAATTAGGTTAATTTTGTTAGGGTTCAATAGGATTTTTAAATTTTTTTTTTTTTTAAATCACATGTATAGAGGTCCTTTGGTGATTTTGAAATGTCATTATGAGTATTTATGTGAGTCGTTATCAAGGGAAAATACAAAGTTTCATTTCCCATGAGTTGATCTGGTCATCATTGTGAGTTTGACACTTTTTCATACTTCCGCGGCAAATCTAGTTCAAACAGGTCAAGATTTGATATGGAAGTTCCTAACACTTCCGTAGAAAATTTGTCTTATCCGACACAGTTTTTGCTACGAAAGTTGGTTTTTCTGCTAACAGTAGTGGAAACAGTACAAATTATTAAAAAGGGTATGGTCAGAGGTGCTCAGAGCATATTGGGTTATTATTGCTCTGTATTATCGTTATCCACCGTTTGTAAAACGCATGCATCATATAGCTACTTAGTCACTCTTTTCTCTTTACACTTTCTTTTTGACTTGTTGTCACAAAATCGTTCCCTTCTCCTCCTTGTGAGCTGTTATTTTTTTCTAAGCATTGGTCTGGTTTTCTGGTGGTCTATCTAGTTGTCTTAGGGTAAACTCTGTTAGTGTCAAATGTTATTTTGTTGTCACTAAATTTTTTGCAGGTGTCAAGGAGTTGTGCACTACATCTTGGAGACATGGAAGCTCAAAGGAAACTGTATAAAGGAGGGTCCATGCTTAGGTATGAGCCCACATACATGAGGTTTCTAGAATAATACCCCACGTTCTCCCAAGTATTTTCCAATGTCGGCTGCCTCCAGTTCTATGAAAAATTGCAGGGGTATCATGGGAAAATCTCAAAGGATTTTTCCATCAACTTTATAGGCACGGGATGAAAAGTGGGCATGTTAAATTTTGTTGTGTCTCCTGACACTATTGCTCAAGCCATTGAGATCCCCAGATCAGGAGAGTCATGGTTCAAGGTGATAAATTTCAAATTATATAATTGTGATGAATTCTTGAAGGAATAACATTGAGGCATCAATATGGATATGGGCATCCCCAGAACATGCCTTAAAGAGTATTTTCCCAAGTTTCTGATGGTGATCATAAATATTTCACCTGCGAGGATAGATTCAATGTGGTTTATCAATACCACTTCAATTTTTTGCTACACTTTATGGGTAAACAACCTTTAGATATGCCTTTTTATTTGTTTATAAGCTTGGGTAAAATGGTAGACAAGGTTCAAGCTAAACCTGAGGCGAGTGGTACCTCCATTTTTCATCATGCTCTTATCAAGTTGTTGGTGGTTGAAGAGTTAAAAAAAACAAAAATATATTGGCCCACATTTTTGTTTTTAAGTGGCTATGAAGTTGATGTTGTCACTCTTAGGAAAACACCAAGATCCAAAACTATTACTCTAGGGAAAGACAAACAATCTGAAGAAAAAGTTGTAGCTGACCATGAGGCATATATGAAACCTATGGCAGAGCCTATGGAACTAGAGGTTGAACAAGTGAAAATACCTGTGGTACCAGAGAAATTCTCTACAATTAGTCAAATAAAAACCTATACAAGAACACACAGGAGGATTACTAGAAGCCAAATTGAGGGAAGAGGCAAGTTATAAAATATCTTGGAGGCTATTGAAATTGAAGAAAGCCCCATTGTATAGCCTGTTGAGATAGAAACTCAAAAGAAAAACAAAAGAGCCAATCAATTGGGATTTTCTCAAGAAGATTCAGGTTTTATCTTAAAACCTAGGAAGCCATTCACAAGATCACAATAGTTAAAGGTAAATATGCTTGAGAAACCATTCATGGATAAGTTGGTGTTACAAGGGGAGATACTAGAATTGCATCCAACCAAAGTGGAACCTGTGAAAAAGAGGAAAGGTAAAGAGCCTATTCAAGAGAAAGTTGAAGTGGAGATGTTGCAAGAACATTTAAGAGATGCTTGAAATGAGGTCATAGAATCAAAATTTATTTTTGAGGAATTGAAGAAAGACATTTCTAAGCAACTGTATTTTTCCAATGAAGTGGCAGATAGATTAAGAAACATGTTAAAGAGGACATTGCCTCTACATAGAATTATGAAGCATATATGAAAAATAAATAGGCGTTTGCAGGCAAAGAAGAGAAGGTTTCAGGATCAAGCCAAAGACCTACAAGCAAAAATGGAGATGATACAAGCTAAACTTTTGAAGAGGGGCCTAAAATTCATTACTGTTACTGATGATGCTCCATAAGTATGGTAAGACTACACATTTTTTACTATACTATGACTTATACAGGCTTATGTAGGATTTAATAAATGTTTTGGAGGCAAAAGAAAGATAAAAGTATAAAATCTCAGAAACTAGGTACTTTCGTAACAAGTCCTAGGCTTGGAGGCGAAAATTTGCTACGGAAGTGTTGTAGCTTTCCATGGAGGTAAACACTAGCTAAAATTTCAAAAACAGGAGGGCTCAAGGAATGTGTTTAACTCATTAACCTCAAAGAAGACCTTGGAATAGTCATAAAAGTAAAAAATATGCATATGGTTGATTTTCACATTTGCTATTGAATTTCGCTACCGAATTGCATGTACTCTGTTTTTTTCAGCGTTATGGAGTTTTTGATGATTTTGGGGCAGTAAAAAGTAAAAAATGGATAAACCACAGGTAAATAGCAGACACATCATATGTTTTTTTTTCAAGAGTACAACTAAGCAGGTCAACCTCCATGTGGCTGACAGCTCATCAATTCAATTCATGATTCCATCTCATCATCCCAGATCAAGCCTACAAAGTCTTAACTCTAGTGAATTAGCTCTCCAACACTTCAACAGTCAGTTGGGTTTGATAAGGGTGATTAGCATAGTCTGTTAGAATTTGGTTGATGTTATTAAATGGTCATATATTCCTTTTTGTAAACAAACTCTACCAAAACATAAAATATCCCTATAATTTCTCCATGTGATGTAATCCTACTAGAATTAGGCCTCTTGGGTAAGGTATCGAGTCTAGCCCAGGTGGCAAACTATTGTAAAGATACCTCACTCTATAAATGAGGGATTTTTTCATTTTGAAAGGGTTGTTGAATGTTATGAGGAAGCTACTATGTAAATTTTTCTTTATCAGGGTAATACACAGTTTATAGTGGATTGTCTTCAAAACCTAATATTCTCCTTGGCTTATGTATTTGTGTCTCTTCACCTCATGTATTGTTATCAGATTCATGGTACTATGATTACTTGGAATTCATGATTTAATGCTCTAATTTCATTCATATGATATGTTAGTTGTAAAAGTTTATGTTTAAGCCAATTTGCCTCAGCTTCCATGGATACAATTTATTAGTAATTGAATTTATTTAGCTAGCTCCATGCCCAATGGTATCCATCATACACTCTTCCACCTGCAAAAATCACATAATACATAAAAATACTTAGCCATGTGAAATATAAATTTTATCTTGATTATTCCATTGTTTTCTTTGAGAGAGCCCTCTCTGATTGGAAGGGCTAATTCCAGTCAAAATTGATTTGAAATAGGTGTGCTAGGTTGATATTTGAACAACCCAACTTACTCCAGCCTAGTGATAACATTAACAATGGATATAAATGGTTGATCATGGAGAGCATGGAAACCGTGGTTGACCATATTCGAACATTATTAAATATGTTAATTATTGTTAACCATGGTTGACTAAGGTTAACCATGATTGACTATGGTTGACTATGGATGACTATGGACCCTGGCTATGGTTGATTTTTGTTTACTAGGGTTGACTATGGGATTATGGTTAAATATGGTTATCCAATATGATCATAGTTGAACATGGCTAAATAAGGTTGATTGTAGTTGACTATGTTTAAGTAATGTTAAACAGGCTTGACTGTGTTTAAGTAATGTTAAACATGCTTGGATATGCTTGAGATTATTTAACCATGTTTTAACATGGTTTAGATTATGGCGACCATGTTGATAATGAATGGACACGGTTGACCATGTGTTAGGTCTAGAATTGATATCCTTTTCATCACACATTTCCTTACCTTTTTCACCATTTTTTCCTTCATAACCACATCCTTTTAGTCAATTGATTGTCTTTTTTACTAAGATATGCCACTCTCCCATGTCACTCTAATTTATGCAAATTTTCTTTCATTTGATGACAGGGTAGTTGCTTCAGCTATTTTAGACTTCTTTACTAACAAAATGATAAAGAAAAATGTTTAGAGGATGACCTAGTTAGTTAGGATGCCATTACTCCCTTTTTCTTGAGAATGCAATGCTATTTTTATAGGATTTTGTGATGTCGTTACACTAGGCCAAGAGCTCTATTGTTATTTCGATGCTCATATTATTTTTTGCATTGACACAGTTCTTGGTGTTGTTTTCGAGAGATGATGTGTACATTGTTACTCATTGGGGTTAACCAGAGTTGTTGTGACAACGAGGATTTGAATTTTATTGACAAGTTGACCAATTCAACCATAACAGTTATGATCCCTTTTATTTTAGGTACTCGCCAAAACAAGGAACCCATTATGGCATCAAATTTATTTGATAATTTGTTATAACTTGTTATAAGAAAATAATTTCAGTCAAACATCCTGAGAATTGAAATATTCTTATATTTTTCATAATTTTGATATGAATATTAGATAGAAGGGATAAACTATAAGAAATGATCTCTCTGCCCTATGTGAGGGGTGAAATCATTCAATTTTAGATTGAGTATCAAGTATTATATTTTCATAGTTAACGCAATATTTTGTGAGTTCGTGGTTCACTTTATGATATGGTGTGCTAGCCTATGAGCTATAATTTTTCCAGCTTTCTTCTAAGGAGGAAGCCCCCTCCAATTTAGAAAGGATTGCTTTTTCTATAGAGGTAGCATAATTACTTATTGTTGTTACAATTTTCTTGCTTGATATACTTCCATTACTACTTGTTTGAATTAACATGCAGAGTAATTGAATATAGGTCACTCATATGCCATCATAATTAGTATTTGATAGATCCATATTAATTGTATGTTGTTACTATTGTTCAATTGCTACTGAAAATTTATAATTTGTTATTGTTATAGAATATTAGTTAGTTGTTGCTACAAGTTGATACAATTTATTATGCAGTTGATGAGTTAACCTTTTTTTATTGCCAGAATAAGGGTTGAAGATTGTGTGTGGTCGTCGTTGAATGATTTAATGCAAGTGATGAGTCAATTTCAAGGAGTGATATTTCATTTCCTATGAGAGTGATCCTAAAATAGATAAATGTTGTTTTATTCTGCAAGTGTGATTTCCCTTTCCAATAGTGTGTGTAGAGATTCATTTTTGTGCAAGTATTGGTTTTACAGTGAGACCTTTGCTTTAATTGATTTTTAATCTTGTAATTTTGAATAGTTACAGCAACCTTGGAAGTTGATTGAGTGCCAAGTTCTTGTAGAAGGAAAGCTTAGCAATAATTAGGAACTAGTCAATGTGAGTTAGAAATTTATTCCTACATATATTCCTTAAAATAAACAAACTTACTTTGTTTGATCATTTATGTGTGAGTAATTGAATTTTTTATTAAGATAATTAATTTTCCAAACACCATGGTCGACCATGGTCAACCATTATAGCATCGATTGATCCATGCTTCCTTGATCTACCTACATTCTAATCTACAATTTTCTAACCAATTTATTTATTTCATAATTGGGTCATCATATTATTTTTCATATATCTTGATTATTTATGAGTGGAAAAGGTGGATGAATCAACTTAGAGAACCATTTTTACTAGCAGGTCCCATTTTGGTGAATTGGACTCTAAAACATTTCAAAAGTTATTTGATACATTAAATGGAGTTGTTTTGGGGGGTAAAATATGTTTGTTAAGAGCCACACCTAGTAGCACTATTTTACACATAGAGACCTTTCCAATGGCACAAGAATCACCTCAATAAAATTTTGTATATAAAATTTATGCCACCTAAAAGTTGGCCTTCCTTTTTTACCACTATGATTCAAGAGGATGCCATGTTGGTCCCAATTATTCATCGAAAAGGGGCTATCCACATGATCATTATGAAGAATACTCTCGAAGAGTTAATATTATAACTCTAGTTAAGAAATTGATTCAAACTTAACGACTAGTAGGCTATCAGTCTATGTTATAGCCATGCCACTAGGAGGAAAAGGGGTTCCATTCTATTCAAGTGCATTTTGTTCCATTGATGAGCAGAGTAGCTGATATTGGATAGGGAACGAGAAAAAAAAAAGAGGTTTTATGCTCCATATCATCCCACAAGCCACAAGCTTCACTTATTTTTACCTTCATCCATTCTCATTCATAGGAAAACAACGGAGAAGCCTCATCTTCCATTTGGGATTTTGTCTCGAAAGGGTTACCCAAGTTATATCTTGTGTTAGTTTGGGGTTTTTTAGTTATATTTCACTTTTCTCTATTTTTTGCATATTTTATCTGTTGCATGCAAAATCATAACATTGTAATTAAGGAATCTAGAAATCCAAGGATAAGTTAACCCTCATAGTGTAGATTTAGGATTTTAAGTATACTTTAATAAAATATGTTGTGAAGAAATATCTAGTGGAATATCCTTGATATTTTATGGATAATTTTCAAGATGAATATATTACACTACATGGTAGTACATTTAACCCTAGCTATAAAGAATTATAAATTGAAAATGTTAATTTAAAGAATAAGAATATAATAGAAAAATGGAACTAATTTGAAATTGACATGACAAGAGTAAACCATCAAATATATTAGAGTTCCATGAAGCTATAGGAGATGTTGTCAAACACATTCTAATTGAACAATAAAGAGAAAATGTGATTTTGAGGAAAAGGGTGAAATAATTAAGAGAAACATTTTTCCTTAAGCCACTATTTTCTTATCCCATATCAACTGTTAAAACATGTGACAGTTCTAAAGGAACACCTAAATTGAGTTCAAGGTTAAAAGTATCCTCAAGCTTATTGAAAAATACCACAAAGTACATTGTATAAGACATTAATAAGAGGATTGATTTAATCCTTGAACACTATAAATTGACTCATAGTTCTAACATTACTTCTAAAGGAATTATAGCTTTAAAGGGTTATCTTCAAAAATATCTAGAAAATAATGAATACTTATTTAAATAAAACATCAGTTATTTTAGTTTAGGGGTTATAATAATGAATGAAACCCTCATAATATAACATGATTTTATAAAAAATTTGGATTAGAAAAGTAGAGATTGTTGGTCGAGAAAAATCAAATATTCAAGAGAAATGATAGAAGAATGTGACACCATTAATTCCAATAGAAGTGATTTGATATTACTAAACAATTGGTGCACCTTTCCATTGATTGGAAAACTCTAACATATCTCCAAACACACACCCAATATTTTTTTACTTTGTTCTATATTCTTAATTAGTCAAATGGTGATGCATGGTCATTATGTATTATAATGAGAGTACCTCTTAGATTGATTTATTACCTTTATAAAATACTCACTTTAATCTTCCCAATATTGTCTATGAGAAATTTTTAAGAATAATGGACACACAAGATTCACTCTTAAAATTATTACCAACTTTGATTTGGTCATATTTCCACATAATTAATTACTTTTCATGTATGTTTCTCGATCATCCAATTGAGATAATCTATATAGATATGGTTATAAAAGTGGGGTTTTGAACCTTAGACTTTAGATTATAATACCCACAAGGTCATTTTCACCATTAAATATGTATTGCCTTAGTATATCATGTTTAGTATATAAATTAAGGGAATTAAACTTATGACATATTGTCCACTATCAACTTACTTCGTGCCCAAGCAATAAGGCTTACACCATGTGCGCTTGAGAATTATTGCCATGACTCGCTTGTAATACCCCTGCTACAATTGTTGTTGTAGACATTATTATTTTATATTACTTGTAAATATTGAAGTGAAAATATTGGGTGTGATGCCACGACTAAGTTGATATAATTATGTAAATAGATTTTAAAATAATAAATAAATATTTATTTTCTCTTGGAAATAATATGGGAAACAACATGTGAGTAATTTAGGTTCCCCCTGTCTAGATAAATTGTTAAAGTGGTTGAGTCCATGTTGTGGAAATAAAAGAATAAAGTGACAAAGGTCACAATTGTAAACTTGCCAAATTCTCCCAAAATTCTCTGAAGAAAGAGTGGCACAAGGAAACAACATAACGAAAGAGAAATGTTATGTTAATTAGAAAGATAAACATAGTTGGAGAGAAATTCTATATTGGGCGAAAAGATAAGAACAATTATAGTTGGAGAGAAAAAAAATGCTTATGAAGGAAAATGGAAAGGATTTTTCCTCAATTGATAAATCCTAAGTAAATCAAAAAGGTGGGTAGAGCTTAGAATACGGGTGAAAATGTGAAGTTGGATAACACTTTTTGCCCTTTTTTGAATTTTTCTGCAAGCCAAAACAATTTTTCTGTTTAGAATTTCATTTTGCAATAAAAATAAAAGTTGTCAGAAATTGTATTAGCTTTCTATTACTTATTTTTTGGAATTTTTTTATACACATTTGATATGTCAACTTAGTGTTTCTTTGAGTGTGTGTTTTTTAACAATCAAAGAATTCATAGGAAATCATGTTAATATGCATGGTGTATTCTTTGAAACTTTGTGTTTTTGAGAAACAAAATGTGTTACAACAATCTAGACAGAGTCTACTTCGGTTTCATAATATTTACAAAACCAACTGATGCATATCATAATTACTAGAATTTTTTTGAACTTATCCAATATGAAAAAACTACATATTTTTAATATGTTTCGCGACGCATGAAATTTATCAACATATAAGTTATAAACTAAAAATCTAAAAACTACCCATTACAGACGACGAACCAATATAATGCACCATAATTTTTTCGATTTTTTTACGGTGTATTTTGGAAGATACAGAATATTGATTTCACTGAATCATAATGACCTTCAGAAATTGTTTGCACCCGTTTTATTATCAAATTAATTAAAATTAGTAAATATTTATCAAATTCCATAAAAGTTATATTTCCTGAAAGTAGATTGAATTTTGAAAATGTTTGTCTTTGTTCTGACAGTTAATTCAAAATGTTTCATGGAGTTTAATCAGGCCAAAGTTGAAGATATGTATTCAAATCATGGCTCTGCATAATTGTAGACGTGTTAGTTCGACCGAACTTGTAAAAAAGTTCCACCGAATTATTTTTTGTGCACGGCCCGTCAAGTCTAACAACACAAAATTTCAACCAAATTTATTATAAAAGTTCGGATGAACATTTACTTGACTTTCTGTCAGCTGGAAAATAAAATGAAGCCCCTCCAAAAGAAGCATTTTGCGGCAATATAAATTGATATAAAAGCATTCATTATTTTCGCATAATTTCACACATTTCTTCATTTGGTTTGATTTTGCAAACGATTGATTTGGGTTTAAGGACTTTTCATGGAGGTACATTCAAAGGACATTTTTGCAAAGGATTGTTTTAGGCTTAAGGAATTTTCTTGGAGGTACATTCAAAGGAATTTTTGCAAAGAATTGTTTTGAGTTTAAGGACTTCTCTTCAAATGACACTTCTTGGAGGTATGTGATACATTTTTTGGATGATTTTGGGGCTTCATTTGTTTTTAAGGTATTTTGTTTTTAGAGGTTTTGGGCTTAATTTTCATTGTTTTTTTTTTAAGGTATTTTGTTTTTAGAAGTTTTGGGTTTAGTTTTCATTGATTTTTTTTTTAAGTATTTTGTTTTTAGAAGTTTTAGGCTTAATTTTCAAGGTACATTTTTTTGGATGTATTTTGTTTTTAGAGGTTTTTGGGCTTAATTTCCAAAAGACATTTTTTGGTTTTAAGCTATTTTGTTTTTAGAACTTTTGGGCTTAATTTTCATTGTTTTTAGAGGTTTTGGGCTTAATTTTCAAAGGACATTTTTTAGGATGTATTTTGTTTTGAGAGATTTTTGGGCTTAAATTCTAAAAGACATTTTTTTGACTTAATTTCGAAAGGACACTTTTTAGGCTTAATATTCAAAGGACATTTTTTGGAGGTATTTTTTAAAGAGATATTCTTTTTAGAGGCTTTTTGAAGTATTTTTAAGTGGCATTTTTTAAGAAGTTGGAATTAATTTTCAATGGACATTTTTTGGAGGTATTTTTTGAAGTGACATTTTTTTATTAGAGTATGTGTTTTGGGTTGAAGTAAATCTTTTATAATGATTTTTTAAAAAGATTTTTTGTCTAAATTTTTAAATGAAATTTTTTTGCAGGACTTGGAAGGAAATATTTTGAGCTTCGTTTCATTTTTATAAGACATTTTTTTCTAGGATTTTTTAAAGTAAGTGTTTTGGATTGAAGTATGTATTTTTTGCAAAATTTTTGAAATGAGTTTTTTTTAAATTAAATCTTTTGTGATGTTTTTTTTAATTGAGTTTTTTTCTAAATTTTTGAAGGAAATTTTTTGAACTTCATACTCTATTATCATGGGAAATCGAAGGAATTACGCAAGAAAATATAATCGAACAAGAGACCCTGAGGAATGTAGAGAACAGGGGACAGAATCTCACAAAAGAAAGAGAGAAGCACTCTCAAATATTGAAAGGCAAAATCAACCTCAACTAGAAGTTGAAACAGGTATGTAAATGTAAATATTATGAATTTGATATTTAAAATTTTCCTAGTGTAAAATATGTTCAAGCTTAATTTTTATTTGATGAACTAATTTGAAAAATATTTTGCAATGTAAACAGAGAGAGATATTCCTCAAAACATTGATGATGAGATACAAACTTTTGAAAGAGAAAGTGAAAGAGATATTGAACCAATGATTGAAGATGGTGAAAATGTTGAAAGAAATTCAAGTGAAGAAATTAAATCACAAAGTATATATATATATATATATATATATATATATATATATATGTTGAACGCATGCACGTATTATTGAAATTATACATATTTATTAATTTAGTTATTTATTGAATATGTAAACTTATTATGTACTATTCATTCGAATATGTACAAATGAAATCAATGTCAATGATAAGATGTTAGAAAATGTTGACACTCACACATATGGAGATAAAAGAGTTGACCATGTTACACGATATCGTGTTAAACACATTTTTGATACGTACTTCATAAAGGAAAATGTGACAGTTCAAGCCCAAATTTTGAAAGGTCTCCTATCATTAAGGAAATTAAACGAAGCTACGACTTTATTGGGTATTTGAAAATCAACAAAAGATTTTAAAAAAATGAAGGAAAATGTGATACAAAATATAAATAGTGCTATAAATTCAATTAGAAAATCTAGACAGAAAAATGTTTCAGTTGTACGTAGAGAAATACATATGGCGATGGTTTCATCAAGTACTAAATATAATCTCTTGGTAATATCTATGGCACGAGCATTAGGAACCTCACGAAAAACTTTGCACAAACATCAAAAATTTCGGTTGCAAATAGATGTAAATGATGAACTCGCTTGTTGGAGAGCTATTTGTAAGCAACCATACAAAGATGGACTTGGAAAAAATGTTAAAAAAACAATATATGAATATTGGAAGAAAAATTAACGTGTTTCACCAAATGCAAGGGATGTGACGCGAAGAAGAATAGCACGAAATCAATACAAAAAACATGAAAAACATTTCTTGGAGACCACTCAGATAGATTTTTTCAACAAGTTCAAAGAAGAGAATCGAGAAATTCATGTCTCAATCAGTTCTTTTGTTCAACAAAAACCATGGTATGTAAAACTTATCACCGTACTCGACACTTGTTGTTGTCATTATCATGTATAATTTCAGTTATATTATGACACATTCCTTAATTTTGGTAGAACATTTTGGAAAGATTCACCTCCTCCTTCCACTATCCATGATTTCATATCTCAATTCTATGTGAAAGAGAAATTGAAGAATTATTTTATGAAAAGAAATGTGTTGGTCGTAAAAAATGCGATCATTGTGGACATTTGACTAAATTTCAAAACAAATATCGTACTAATTTAAATGATCAATCAATGTCCAACATGAAAGTGAAATGGAAGAGATATGAATATATCCATACATCGATTCAAGGTTCAAATAGTTCTAAAAGAATTGAGTTACAAGAAGAAGAAATTTTTGTGATAGATTTTTTGAGAAAGTTTGAGGCAGAAATTTATAAATACACCAAGAATTCCCATAGAGCTTGATGGCAAGACTTGGAATTCAAAAAATCTCGTGAATTTTTTCCACTAGGGACCATTTTGTCAGTAATTGATTTTGCAGAAAACTACACATTTGTTCCACAAAAATAAATTCAGAGTGAATATTATCATTTTAACCAAGTCTCCATGCTCGTCCATATTCTATATAGACATGCTGAAAAAAAAATCGATCATATAGAAAGCACCAGTGAAAATCGGCATGTTATTAAATAATATCACTTTTATATCAGTGAGGATCGTACACATGATACATATTTTGTACAACACCGTTTTGGAAATATTTATGACTCCTTGAAAAGTCGTGGAATAAAATTCAATGAACATTAGATATGGTCAGATGGATGCGCAGGTCAATTTTAATCTTCACGGCCATTATTTTGGTTGTGTTGTCTTCATAAGAAAACCTGCATTAAACATTGTTGTAATTTCTTTGAGACTGGCCATGGAAAAGGAGAACATGATGGTGCATGGGCATGCATAAAATGAGCACTTCGAATATATCCAATGAACCCCTCTGCAAACTGACTTGTGGACGCTAAATAAGTTGTTCAATGGTGCATCGTTGCTCTAAGCCATGAGACTAACCAATCAAGGGAAGTGCGAAGGTACATTCAATTTAATTTTTATTGGATATCCAATTTTAAATAGTGTACATTTATCACAATGATTATCTTTGATGGTATTTTGATATCATATTTACATTCTTCTTTGAATTTTCCATATATAGGTTTTTTTTGCATATTGGGATTGAAGATGTAGATAGATCAATTGGAAATGACGTTGAAACAATAAAAGGGACTCAAAAATTCCATTCAATTAAAACAAAGTTTCCCACAAATGTGTTTGCATTGGATAAAATAAAATATTCTTGTTTTTGTCATGTTTGCATAGACAACACAGAATCCAATGATGTTTGTGAAAACAAAATGTATGTAAAATATTGGAAACATACAAAGCTAAATACAAAGGGGAAAATGTTTGTTGCAATGTTTGAAAAAATGCAATCAGATGAAACTACAATATCATCTTATGGTGATTGAGTTTCTGATCTTGTTAGAGAAGGTAACATTTGAATTGCTTTCAAATGATAGAGATCTAGAAATAGATACTAAAATTATTTTAAACCATAATTATTTTAAAGTTAATTTTTCATGTTAATTATCATCTAAATTTAAATACATAAGTTTGTTAAGTTTGTTTTATTGTGCAGGAGTTGTTTTTGTTGTAATTTCACCTACTGACAACGATGAATATGTGAAATCACTATTTGATGCGTTGCACTGAACGAAAGATGAAATTATTAGAAAACTATAATGATCATAGGTTTCCATATGACAGAGGATCTATTATACTGAAAGGTTATTTTTTCAGACAAACTAATCAAAGTGGGGATTTTTTTTACTTTGAAGACTATGAACCTGATTTCATAAGTTGTATATATAGTCACTTGGTGTGTGCATCACGCATAAATTTGATAGAGGTTCAATCAAAGAAAAAAATAAAAATTAAGAAATGGAAAATGTCAAAATCTAATCATGAACGAATCATTGAAGATGACATTCCATTGGAATTGTTTTGATTGAACTGCCCAACAATTTCTTCTCTTTGGATTCATGTTTTAGAACTTCCATAACTCAATTAAAAATTAAGTTGTCTTGTTATGTTATATGTGCAAATTTTTGCACATGTACATTGTTTTGGTACATGCACACTAGTATCAACTAAAAGTAGCTTTTCTATACATGCATTGATGAAAAATGTTGCATGTATTGGATATATATATGTTCTAGAATGAAATTCACTGAAATTAGTTTTTTTTATGTGCATTGATGAAAAATGTTGCAAGTACTTGATATATATGTTCTAGAAGTATTGGAGATATATATGTGTGTGTGTGTGTGTGTGTGTGTGTGTGTGTGTGTGTGTGTGTTGTAGAATGCAATTAACTGAAAGTAGCTTTTCTATGTGCATTAATGAAAAATGTTGCAAGTACTGGATATATATGTTCTAGAATGCAATTAACTGAAATTAGTTTCTCTATGTGCATTGATGAAAAATGTTGCACATACTGGATATATACATGTTCTAGGAAATTAACTGAAAGTAGATTTTCTATGTGCATTGATGAAAAATGTTGCACATATTGGATACTATATGTTCTAGAATGCAACTAACTGTTCAAGTATTTTTACTATGTGCATTGATGAAAATGTTTCACGTACTGAAAATATATGTTCTAGAATGCAATTAATTGAAAGTAGCTAAATTCTATTTGCATTGATGAAAAATGTTGAAGTACTGGATATATATGTTCTAGAATGAAATTAATTGAAAGTAGCTTTTCTATGTGCATTGATGAAAAATGTTGCACATACTAGATATATATGTTCTAGAATAGAATTAACTGAAAGTAGCTTTTCTATACATGCATTGATGAAAAATGTTGCACGTACTAGATATATATACATTATAGAATGCATTTTTAAAATTTTATGATTGTTTGACACATCTAATAAGACCTAGAATCTTATGATTGTTTATATATATATATATTGTACTTCAATCGTTTTAACATATATATTCAAACATGTGTAAAATCATTTATACATGTACATATATTCATGTGAAAAAAAAATTGTTTGGAAAACAACAACTTGAATTTTAAAAACAAAACATAGTATCATAATCACATGCCAAATGTAGTTCAACCATCCAAAACTTGAGTTTTAAAAACAAAAACATTATATCACAACATTACTTCACATGCCATGACAATTGTAGTTCAACTATCCAATAAAAACAAAACATTATATCACATGCCAAATGTAGATCAACCATCCAAAACTTAAGCTTTAATTTAACAAAACATTATATATCACAACATTACTTCACATGCCAAATGTAGTTCAACCATCCAAAACTTAAGTTTTAAAAACAAAACAAATTATAACACAACATTACTTCACATGCCAAATGTAGTTCAACCATCCAAAACTTGAGTTTTAAAAACAAAAAAATTATATCACAACATTACTTCACATGCCAATTGTAGTTCAACTATCCAATAAAATCAAAACATTATATCACATGCCAAATGTAGTTTAACCATCCAAAACTTAAGTTTTAAAAACAAAACATTAATATAGATCACAGCATTACTTCCCATGTCAAATGTATTTCAACCATCCAAAACTTAAGTTTTAAAAACAAAACAAATTATAACACAATGTTACTTCACATGCCAAATGTAGTTCAACCATCCAAAACTTAAGTTTTAAAAACAAAACATTACTTCACATGCCAAATGTTGTTCAACCATCCAAAACTTAAGTTTTAAAAACAAAACAAATTATAACAGAACATTACTTCACATGCCAAATGTAGTTCAACCATAACACTTTAAAAACAAAACAAATTATTTAACACAACATTACTTCACATCACATGCCAAATGTAGTTCAACCATCCAAAACTTGAGTTTTAAAAACAAAAAAATTTATATATAACACTATAACATTACTTCACATGCCAAATGTAGTTCAACCATCCAAAACTTAAATTTTAAAAACATTATATATCACATTCACATGTCCCAAATGTAGTTCACATAAAATACGTAAAAAATTTATAGATCTGACAAGTATCAAGTATCAAGTTATATATAACTGCATCTAGATAAGACTATATATAAAAAAGTAAATTTAAGACTAAATCTATTGAACATATAATGTTGCACGTGTGCATGTGCATCATCCATCAAACACAGATGGATGTATTGTCTTTCCCAGCAAAGTCACAATCCTCGAGCTATCCTGCAAAGCATGGGGAACCTGTACACAATGTGTACAAACATTAAAATTTGATGTTTTAAAATTGAGTGAGAATATATAGAACTTCATGTAAAAAACAAAATGTAAAAGAGAATCATGCAATACCTCATGAGGTTCCCTCTCCATTTTGTTGCTCGTCTACTACAACTTCCCCCGCAGGAACATCTCTAACAGTAAAATGTACAATATACATGTACAGCTATATATATATATATATATATATATATATATATATACATTAAAAAATTTCAAATGAAAATGCATATATAAACTTATTTTCAATAATATTAAAAAAAAGGTTAGACAACTTGTTCAAATGGTTGAAATGGTGTGGATTTTCCTATCTCCATCGCTAGAGTCCATGGAGAAAATAAATCCTCTATAGAAACCTAAAATTCAAAAAATTTAGAAGTATAAAATAACTCAAGTTCAAGATCTCAATTTATAATAAAACTTGTAAACTTCAATTTATAAATTATAACTTAAAAACATATATTTAAGTGAAAAATTGAATACTTCTGTTGGTGTATTTGGCACATCTCCTAAGAGAGGCTCCAAAAGAAAATCTCCAAAAACCTAAAATTCAAAAAATTTAAAATAACTCAAAATCTCTAGATCTCAATTTATAATAAAACTTTTAAACTTCAATTTATAACTTATAACTTAAAAACATATATATATTTAAGTGAAAATTTGAATACTTGTGCTGGTGGATTTGGCACATCTCCTAAGAGTGGCTCGGAAAGAAAATCTCCAAAAACCTAAAATTCAAAAAATTTAAAATAACTCAAGATCTAGATATATCTTATTTGTTAATGGAACTTTTTGAGGTGGAATATATAACTTAAAAACATAAATTTTAAAAGTGAAAAATTGTTCATACTTGTGATGGTGGATTTGGCACATCTCCCAAGGAAGAAGAAGGTACCACCATCCCAAAAGCATCGGACGGAATCAAAATCTGCTAAATTTTTTTATTATATATATGTACATGTACATGTGTGCACAATTATTTATTTTAAAAATATCTCATCATGTTTCGATATATATAATAATAGATAAAAAATAATTGTACATCATCATGTTCACTTAAAAAACACTAACATTTGCCAACATATCTTGATGGTGAGAACCATCTTGATTGTATGATTGATGGTGAGACCCATCTTGATTGTTTGAACTGGAGGCTCTAACCGTGATATTAACATTTTCTTCATTCATCAAGCGTAACAACTGCAAATGGTGTTAACATATAATGATACATTTTTGTTAGATTAATGTATACAAATAAATGTATGTATACATTTATTTATTACAAATTGTACATGTGTTAAAATAATTGAACCCTAACCATTAACACATACCGTTCCCATTCCCTCTTCCTCATGAACAATTATATAGTACATTTGGTCAAAATTCCGACACTTTAGTTCCGACACTTTTGACGTATTGTCAGAAATTTCCCCAATTTTTATCAATTTTTCAAATCCCGCCAACAACCATCGCTATCCCGACGTTTAGGGACATCGACACTTTTGCGACGTTTATGAACGTCGTCAGAATACCGAAAATTTGGGACACAACGTCGGAAATGCGACGTTTCTAAAATATGAGTCGGTATTGTGACGGTTTGGGGCAAATGTCGTTAATGCGACGTTTAGAGACGCTTTGAGGACAACCTTCGGTATTATGATGGGTGGAGGGTAACTGTCAGTGTTGCGACGTGTTCATCAAACGTTAGTATTGTGACAGTTTGAGGACAACCATCGGTATTTCACCGGTTAGAGGGTAACCGTCGATGTTGCGACGTGTTCACCAAATGTCGTAACTGCACTATATAATATTAACATATAAATACCACACTATTTACCAAATAAAAAATATCAAATCATTATAATACCCATTAAAATGTTCTTTGTGCCATTTCTAAGCCATAGTAAGGCTTTCCCTAAGATTTGTATATTTTGCGGTCAAATTTAACTCTTGGTTAATTTTGGAAGGATCACTAAGTAATCTAATATTAACTCACGTTGTAACTTTTCAATCATAATCTAATATTAAATTCCGTTATTACTTTTCAAACACTCCTTAACCTCTTGTCCACATCAAAATGGCATAGGTAAGAAAAAGGTCTAAAATAAATTAGACTCGACATACTAAAAACAATATGCAAAAACTATAGTTATAGCTTACATACCCTTTCCCGGGCCAACATTGTATAACTCTACTTCACTAGGATGAAAATTAACTAAGGCTTCACGTATGCATCCACCAAATCTGTCATATCAATGTAGTCCCTAATACATGTACCTTCAAGAGTATTGTAATATGTTCCTTTAACCCACATTGATATGTTCCTTTCACGCACTTTGGTAAAAGGAAGAAAGCAACACTACAAAGTTTATAATAATCTATATGTTCACAATTGACTTGATCTATTAAATTTAATAATTTTAATCATCCTCCGACATTAATTCTAACGAGTTTAATGTCTAATTTAATCCAAACTAAGGAAAAATTAACTTTGGGGTTAGATATGTTTATTATTTAATAAATTAAATTTTAAAATTTAAATGTATAGGAATACCTCGTTTAAAGGCAGTTTGATGCCGGAAATAGAGCAACTAAACCTCACATAGTAATGATTAAATTTTTCATATATTTTCGGTTTAATAGGTTTTTAGTAATACATGTAAAGGAAACCCCGCACCTAGAAATCAATATTACTAAATGATTAAATGTTAGAAATGATATAATATACAAGATGATTTAAAGAGTGGTGATGGAAGCATGAGTACAAAGTTAGCTTTACTACTCTCATTATAATATAGATTATGGTCTCAGAGGTCCATTTCTCAATTCTTTTACTTTGTTATTTATTTTGATGTTTTCAAAGTAAGAAAAAATAGAGGAATTAGCTCTCAAGTTTATTTTTAACAGCAAATCCTAGTTTGGAGGATTAAGGTCTAAAAAAATTTAGGGTAATTTTGAAGCATTAAATGATGTTTTTTGAGATCAAAGTTTTTTTTCTTAATTTCATCGCGTTGTGGCATTGTTCTACACTCAAATATCTTTACAACAATGCAAGAAAGAAGTTGATCAAAGTTTACATTGATCTTGGGTGAATGAATATTCTCTACCTTCAATAGCTCTCCCTCTCTAGCCTTCTGCTCGAACTTTTTATTACCCTCTCCTATGTTCATGCATGTCATCCCTTTAGCCTTTTTGCAAGCTTCACATCCCAATTGTATTTGTCTGGGTGGGTCGGCCAGTCGGGTTGGGTGGGGTCGTGTTAGGTCGCAATGTCAAGTCGGGTCATGTGAGATCGCGGGGTCGGGTCAGTTCGTGTGAGGTCGGGTCAAGTCGGATCAAGTTAGGTCGGGTCGGGTCGAATCAGGTTGGGTCGGGTTGGGTTGTGTGAGGGCGCCCAAGGAACACGTCCGAGTTGGGTCGTGTTGGGTCGTGTGAGGGCGCCCAAGGAAACACGTTCGAATGGGTCGGGTAGGGTTCGATCGGGTCGTGTCATGTGAGGTCGCATAAGGAAATGTGTTCAGGCGGGTCGGTTCGAGTCGTGTCGTGTGAGGGCGCCCAAGGAAACGCGTTTGAGCGAGTCATTTTGGGTCGGGTCGATTCGTGTGAGGGCACTCAGGAAAACGCATTCAGGAAAGTTTTCTCAAGTCATGTCGTGTGAGGGCGTCCGAGGAAACGTGTTCGGGTTGGTCGGGTCGAGTCAGGTCATGTGAGGGCGCCCAAGGAAACATGTTCGATCGTGTCAGGTCGGTTCGGATCGAGACGTGTGAGGGCGCACAAGGAAATGTGTTTGCCACAGGTCGGGGAGGGTCGGGGAGGGTTGTGTAAGGGCGCCCAGGGAAATGCATTCGGGCAAGTCGGGTCATGTCGGGTCATTTGAGGGCACCTAGGAAAACGTGTTCAGGTGGGTCAGGTTGTGTGAGGGTGGTCGTATCAAAAATGCTAAGTTGTGATCGCCTGTGTGCCTTGTACTACACGTTTTTTCCATCTGTTTTCCGTTTTGATATCCATTGTGCCTTCGTTCAGGCGGGTCAGGTCGTGTCGTGTGAGGGCATGATAGGAAACACATTTGAGTCGGATCGTGTGAGGGAGGGCGTATCAAAAATGGCAATTTATTACAACAAAAATCGGAACATGACAGACTCAAGGTTTTCCTTGGGCGCCCTCACACGGCACAACCCGACCTGACTCGACTCACACGAACTCGTTTCCCTCAGTGCCCTCACACGACCTGACCCGCCCGAATGCATTTCCTAAGACGCCCTGACATGGTCACAAAGACCGCTCACAAAACATTGGAATAACGATATGGATAGAAAACGTCAAAAGCTCGACATAGGCTATTGAGATCGTCAGAATAGCCCTGATATGAAAAGACCATTTACAAAATGTCAGAATGGTGATGATATGAGGCTTGTTACAGATTTAATATATTATTTCATATATTAGTGTAGTAATTTTGTTAATATATATATATATATATATATATATATATATATATATATATATATATATATATATATATATATATATATTATATATATATATATATATATATATAACGGCTAGTTTGATTTTGAAAATTAAAATCGAATAATAACGGCTAGTTTGATTTATTTATTTAATTAATTGTGATTATATATATATATATTATCACAATTAATTACTTAATTAAATAAAACTAGCCGTTATTATTCGATTTTAATTTTCAAAGTCAAACTAGCCGTTATCCTAACGGCTAGTTTAGCCATAAAATATTCCAAGCTATTAGATCTAGATCTTGGTTAATAATATTTTACTATGCACCATTATTAAGGATAACTCAATATTTTGTTATAAATAAGATCAGGGTTTTCCATTCATTATTTACCTTTGATCCTTTTATCATGGTCGAACTTTGATCACTTTTATTTTCTTTTTGTTTATTGAGCTCCCATTGAGTTCAACACGTCTTGGGTTTTCTACACCATTGAGAGAGATAATTGCTAAATTTAATTATTTTTTTTCTTTATAGGATAATTTGCATCAATGGAAGAAAACATTAGAGGTGGAAAAAAAAATTGAAAAGGGTGAAAGGGGTGATGGTAGAGTTTATTTCCCTTGCAAAAAATGTTGTATGAAAAATAATGTTAGAGTTTTGCTAGCACATCAACAATGCATTGTACGAAATATGGGCAGATTGATGGTGGATCGAATGACTGTCATCCCGTGATAATTAATTATCTATCTTAATTTTGATTATATTGTAAAATTTTATATTATTTTAATATTTTTTATATACACACTAATGTTTAATGATTGTTTGTAATTTTCATAAAGGCACAGTTTCCCCCCAACTTTTTTCAGAACCAGCTTCCACAACTAAATAGTAGTATATTAGATGATGTTGCGCCAGTACAAGAGAATATTGTAGCAAATATTAGTATTGAAAATGATGTTGTACAAGGTGAAGAACATGAAGTGGATGATGAAGATGATTTTAATGATCCCATGGAGGTAGATCATGATGAAAATAATGAGACGGTTCACATTAATGATGGGACAAATAAAATGCTCCAAGACTTGTATGGTGAGTCAGATGATGATGGTGGAGATAGTGATGGTATTTTTGATGTACCTCTGATTGAAACATCAAATGAACAACTTTTTGAACACTCAAATGCAACTCTTCTCTCTGCTACATTGTTGCTGGTGAACTTAAAGGTTATGAATAATTTTTCGAATAGATGTATGGCACAGATCCTAAGGTATGCAATATGTATATATGATCACATATATGTAAATGACGTTGACTATTTTCCCTTTTTTTAGTTGTAATAAATGTGTAAAATAATAATTCAATACTTATATATGATTAATAATCTTTACATTAACTAGTTTTTGTTTATGTTTTAGATTGTTGGGTGAATTTTTGTTATCATCGCCAAGTACTTTACCTCGAACATATCGAGATCTACGTGCTATTATGAAAGAATTTGGAATGGAATATAACACTATATATGCATGTCCTAAAGAAGATAGTATATATTATGGAGAACATGCGTCAAAAACATAATATCCGAAATGTGGTACCAATAGATATCGAACAGATCAACTAACAAAAAAGGTGCCTCAAAAGGTTCTTTGTCATATTCCCATAATTCCACGTTTGCAGCAAATGTTCAGGTGTAAGAGCATAGCACAGTTTATGGATTACCATTCAAAGAATAGAAGTGGAGATGGTGTTCTTAGAATGCCTGCAAATGGTTCTACATTTAGGTAAATCGAGGAAAAATATGTAGATTTTAAAAATGAACCTCGTAATGTCAGGCTTTCACTGGCAGCTGATGGTGTTGATCCATTCGGAGAGCTTATATCTACTTACTCAGTGTGGCCTATTTTCGTTATCAATAATAACATTCCTCCTTGGATGTCAATAAAGAGGGAGCACATAATGTTGACTATGATTATTCCAGGTATTTGATACATTATTTTTTTGAATGTAGCATTTTAATTTCTCTCGTTGTTTGCATAATATATTTTATTTATTTACTTACTTATATATACATATATCATGGTAGTAATTATGTATCATAATTTTTAACAATTAGGTAAGTACCAGGTCAAAGATATGAATGTATATATTGAGCCTCTTATTGATGAGCTAATAAATTTATGGCGTGGCATCACTTTGTATGACATCACTAAACCAATCAAGCAGAAGAGATTTCAATGTCGTGGAATGCTTGTATGGACAATTCATGATGCCCCAGGACTAACACATTTTTGTGGTATGTAATATTTATTTGCACTTTAATATAATATATAATTATCTAAATTATATATACCATATTGCATGTTTTAAAAATGATCTCATAGTATAATTTTTATTGATCCATCTATTGCAGGTCTTCAAACAAAGGGTAGATTTGCATGTCCAGTTTGTGGCCCTAAGATGAACTATCGTCATTCGCCAGACATAGGAAAGATGGTGTTTGATGAGTTTAGGCACTTCCTCTCTAGGAACTATAAGTATCTTACTACTGAAAAACATATTTTCAATGATAAAGAAGAAATTGGAATAAAACCACGAAGAATGACACCTTAGTTGTGGAAGTTGGAATATAACACAATTAATAATCGTCAAGCAGCGGGTACGTAATTTTTATATATATGTATATGTATATTAATTTTTTATGTAATGTTTGGAATTTTTGTTTTAACTAATTAATTTATTTTATTTTATTTGATAATTATTGTTCTGATTTATTTTATTCTTTGATATCAAGGTCGTCGTCGCGGTGAAGGTACTAAAATTGTACTTCCACCTGGAATGAAATGTTATCCTTCTCAATTTGGGAGATTACCCTACTATGAGGACCTAAAAATAGCTCATTTGTTTGATACAATGCATATCGGGAAGAATGTGACAGAAACGTTATGGAGAATCATAGATGGTCCACATGATAGAGATAAAATTGACAAAATTTGTGCTAACATTGAGAAATCGTATCATGCAATGAAAAATGTGATCGACAGATCAAATAACAATGGAGGTCGAAAATATAATAATATTCCATGGTTATTAACAGAACAACAAAGCAATGATGTAAAAGAGGTCGTTAGAAGAATTAAATTTCCAACAGGTTTTTCTTCAAACATAAATAATATCTTAATGAAGAAAGGTGACTTCAGTGGGGTGAAAACACATGATTGGCATACCTTTGTCAAGGTAATTTTTTGGTATACATTTTTCTATGTTATTGCTTGAATACATATTTTAAATTTTCCTTTTTTCTGTTTAATTTTGAAACCAATAACGATTCATTTTTTATTGTTATAGTATGTTCTACCTGTATCTCTCCCAAACGACTTTGACAACAATGTCAAACAAGTTATATATGGTCTTAGTAAATACATGAGGTAAGTAGTTTTGATTTATACGCAAATCTCGCTACAATTTCTTTTTGTACTTAATGACATGATGTGTTAATTTACTTGTAATGAAATATATTTATGTTTCATTGAAATAACCTTGTTTAATTATTTGCAAATGGTTGTCATTGAAAGAAGTCCATCAAGATAAAATAAAGTATTGGAAGAGAGAAATTCCTCGGCTAATGGGCGAAATGAAAAAGTATCTACCTCCAACATTTTTCAATGCACAAGAAAAATACTTGATACACCAAATTGAGGAGATTGAAATGTGTGGACCAGTACAGACAAGGTCAATGTGGATGGTGGAGAGGCACTTGAAATCCTTGAAGGCTTTGGTTAGACAAAGAGCATGACCTTAGGGTTTTATGGTGGAGGGATATGTGGTATATGAATCCATGGTGTATATTAGTCATTATCTTCCTATATTAGTTGCGCCAAATATGAATGCGGTGGATTGCATTTGGGATGTGAACTCCATCAAAAAATTTGAAGTGGAGCACCTGTTGGAAAAAGGTAGAATGAAGAAAGTGAGAGGTAAAAGATTTATTATGTATAATACATATAATGTTTCATTTTTTTTACATCACATATATGATCATATTCATTTAAGTCTTATTCTTTCATCGTTTATTAATTAATATAATTTACCATGGTTATAAGTTATATTTAATATTGGTGAATTATTGTTTTTTTATTCAGGTGCTCAAGATTATGAGGCACTACTTTTATACATTGCAAACAATCTTGAGTGGCTGAGTGAATGGATTGAAATATGTAAAGCACGTAACGACAATAGGTTATCATGGCAAGTACTATCTAAATTGGTTAGAGAAGAATATCGTATTAGATATGGAAACGTTACAGACAAGGAAATTGATTTAGCATATGGTTTGAAAGATAGAAAGGTAAGCAATTAATTCACCTATTTTATTCATTACTTATTTTATATTATATTTATAATGTGACAAGAAGTTTGATTTTTTAAATAATTTTCAAGCTGTGTAAATTATATGATTAATTATTAATTTAGAATGCATCCTTTTCATGTTTGGCATATTGCAGTTGAAACACCACAAGGCTATGTGGTGCAATGGTCGTAAATTTCGCATTAAACAGTTGGATGATAACATGAAAAATTATGATAGTGGGATAACTATAATATTCCAGGTCACTAATGTTTCCTCCAGGAGTGACATACATCCTCGAGAATCTGAAAATAGATATTATGGGTTTTTAGATGATATAGTTGAGTGTGACTTTAATTCCTTCAAATTAGTTTTTTTCGACGTAAAATGGTATAGGCTACGAATGAATGTATGTGATGATGATAGAACTCTTATTCAACATGAAAATGGATTTCCAATGGTCAAAACATCGCAGTTTGAAGCAAGAAAAGATCGCTATGTTTTTCCAAGCCAATGTGAACAAGTCTTTTACTCAGAGGTTCCAGGTGAGAACGGATGGTCATTTTCTATTAGATATGATCCAAGAGGAAGGCCAACAGAGTATATTGTAGATGAAGAAGATGATGCAGTGGCAGATGAGCAGGAAGATGCATTGACAGACGAAGAAGATATAGAAGATGAACCAGGCGTAGGAGACGAGGCAACAATTATTGATGATGATGTCGATGAGGATATTATTGAAAATGACATAATTGATGATGATGATGATGACATGGTTGATAATTTCAACACCGTTTCTAAATCATATGTTGGTATAGATGTCGATCAGTTAGATGAAGATCAAGAAGATACAAAAGAAGAATATTGATACAGATGTTCTGTTCGAGTATGAGCTGGTATGTTATAACTTTATATTTTAATATGTAGGAATTATTGTCTTTAAATAATTTACTAATTATGTGGGTTTATTTCATGTTGTTTATTATTTCAAGCCAATAAATAATGGTCATACTATTGTACAGGCTAAACTAAAATTATGTATTTATACAAACACATGAAAATTGTGTTTACGACCTTAATTAATTTTTGGTTTGTTCGTATTCTATTTCATAGATTGGGTATTGGGAAAATGAGAGCGATGTGAGGGGGATGGGAGGGGCCATATGAGCTTCCACCTTCACATGGTTGGCCCTGTTCAGTAGAGAATAAATTATTCTTGAAACCAAGAGAATCTCATTCATATTTATTTGCATTATCGTAAATGTCATCATTGTTGTCAGATTATTGCAACGCCAAAATTTCTGAAATTGTTAAAACATTAAAAGTGCATTTCTTTTAGGAATTGTCCAATGATGCCATAATTTTGTCCGGATGACCATTTTCTTGCTAGAATATGACAATAAATTATTCAAAAAATCCCACTATGGTAGTGTTTAAATTGTTCTTTTGATGACGAAAATGGATTCAACACCATCAAGGACCCTTGGGGCACCCAAAATCTTGAAGATTGACAACTATAACCTAGATTTTCAACAAATTCCTCCAAATTTTCGCAAAATCATGCTATAATTTCTATTGTTTTATGGATGAAATTTTGGCTTCATTAGACTATGCATTTCTTTTATATGAGGTTTAAGAATCTTCCCTATATCTTGTGTTGTTAGAATGACATGATAACATTTAGCCATAATGTAAACACATGATTTCATGGTTTTTTTCCCAGTTGTCCTCCTACTTCTTTGCATTTTATGTTTATAATTTAGTGGAGATTATATGAGCCTGAGGTTGTGGCCTGTCACGCTTATCACAAGGATGCATGGGTTTAATTAAATGACCATCCATTCACATGTATCTATCATTCTAGAAATTACACAAGGAGAGATTGACTGAGGAGTTTAAAAAACAGTTCCTCCCATGGGTGCCTTGTGCACGTTCGTTCGGCCCATTTTTCGTTTTCTCCCTTGTGCCTTTATTCATTCGGGCGTGCCGTGTGAGGGCGCCCGCGCAAACACATTCGGGTCGGGTCGGGTAGTTTCGTTTATGGATGGTTGTATCAAATTTGCTAAGTTATGACCGCACGGGTGCCTTTTGCACGTTCGTGTGGCCCGTTTGTTGTTTTCTCCCTTGTGCCTTCATTCGGTCGTGCGCACCATGTGAGGGCGCTCGCCCAAACACATTCGGGTTGGGTCATTTCTTTTGAGGGCGATCGTATCAAATTTTCTAAATTGTGGCTGCACAGGTGCCTTATGCACGTTTGTGCGACCCGTTTGTCATTTTCTCCCTTGTGCCTTCGTTCGGTCAAGCACACCATGTCGTTTCGTTTGAGGGTGCCCACCCAAACCCATTTGGGTCGGGTCGTTTCGGTTGAGGGTGCCCACCCAAACGCATTTCGGTTGAGGGTGCCCTCCCAAACGCGTTTGGTTCAAGTCATTTCGGTTGAGGGCGCCCGTATCAAATTTGATAACTTGTGACTGCATGGGTGCCCTGTGCACGTTCGTGTGGTCCATTTTCCGGCTTCTCCCTTGTGCCTTCGTTCGGTCGAGCGCGTTGTGTTGCACCGTGTGAGGACGCCCGCGCAAACACGTTCGGTTCGGGTCGTTTCAGTTGAGGGCGCCCGTATCAAATTTGCTAAGTTGTGACCGCACGGGTGCCCTATGCATGACGTTCATGTGGCCCGTTTGCCGATTGCTCCCTTGTGCCTTCATTCGGTCAAGCGTGTCATGTCGTGTCGTGTGAGGGCGGCCGCCCAAACGCGTTCGGGTCAGGGCGAAGCCACAGCAAGGAAACGGAGTTTAGGTCGAGTCGGGTAAAAACGCGTTCAGCGATCACCCGCAGCTGGAGTCAGGTTCCTTCCACAAGGCGCGTGTAGAACAGTGTTCAGGGCAAGGTCAAGTCGGGTTCCTTCCATAGGATGCGTGCAAAACAGTGTTCAGGGCAGGCGCGTTCAGGTCGATTTGGGTTCCTACAGCGCGTCCGTGTTCAGGACGTCATGTGGAACAATGTTTAAAGGCACGAAGGTCATTCATCAAGCTCGGTCCGGGTCAAATGCGACCTAAACGCATTCAGGAGACGCGTGCAGGCCATGACCCGCGTGCAGACTGTGACCCCAGTGACCTGCATGCATAAATGCGTTCAGGGTGCCGAGGGTGTCTATGACCCGAGTGACCCACTTGAACCAGAATTCGTGCATACTTCAGAAACATGTTCTAAAAGGGAATTTTGGGGTTCCTTTGCATTATTTTCATTTTTTGGGAGCTGTTAAGGCTAGACCAAGGTACAAGAACATTTGGAAAGAAGCATAAATGGTTTATGCAAGCTTGGTTGTATAGTTATTGTAGATTGTACATATTTATTGAAACATAATATTGGGCAGAATTATTAACAGGAGTTGCCCCTCCCTAATCCCTTAACCAATAACTCATTATTCAAGTACCTAACCCCTAATTCCGCCTACATCCCCTAACCCCGAAGCCCCAAATCCCCAATCCCTTAACTACTAACTCATTATTCGACCCCTAACCCCTAAATGCACCTAAATTCCCTTATGCCTAACCCCCATTAATCCTTGAACCCTTAACCACTAACTCATTATCTCCCTAACCCCAATCCCTAATCCCTTAACCACAAAATCATTACTCCCCTAACCCCTAAATGTGCCTAAATCCCCTAACCCCTAAGCCCCCAATCCCTAACCCCTTAACCACTAACTCATTACTCTCCTAACCCCTAACCCCTAAACCCTAAACCTCTAACCCCTAATCTCTTATTCATCAAACCCTAAGCCCGTAATCCCTAATTCCTTAACCACTAACTCATTATTCCCATAACCCTTATAATAGTCCTTAAAACCCATTGGGATTGGCCATTCAAAACGAGAGCAGGTCTAGTTGGGACCTACGATCTGGTGATTAATTCCCCCTTGTTGGCAAGGTGGAATTTTTTCCCTATCAAGAACCCTATAGTCCTTAATACATCTAACATATACTTATAAAATGCTCCTTTTTGTAAATGTGGCCCTTCACTATGCCATGAAAACCCTCCAAAAAATTCTTAAATGATGGGAATTCCTATTCATGCATGAAGCTAGTGGAATGTGACAAGTCATCCAAGATACATCCCAATATTTGATTTTTGCCTTGGGGAATGTGAAATAACGGGTCAAGGGGACACAAGGGTTGCATGGATGGGTATAATTTAGAGGTGTAAGCATGGTTTACTATGATCTATAATCCTAGCATTAGAGAATGAGAAGGGGGCTTAGGACCTAGTTTCATATAAGGGGCTAGGGGACCTAGAGGGAAGGTAGCGAGAGAAATCGATAGGGGAACCCCCAATAGTGGTGATAACTTAGGGATTAGGAGTCCAATGATCACAAACCATAAGCCCTTAACCCATAGCCATTGAATTCCATATTCCCTTAACCCCCAATCCATAATCCTTTAACCCCTACACTCATAACTCATAACCCATAAACCCCTTGACTCATTAAATATTAAGAAAATAACCCCTAACCAGCTATAATCCATTAACCTTGTAAGCCATAACTCCTTATCCTCTTAACCTGTGACCCTTAACCCCTAATCCTTCACCCTTAAACACCTTAATTAACTTCTAATCCCTTAAACACATAATCCCCTAAATCTTAAGTCCTTAACCACTAAATCCTCTGACCCTAAATCCCTTGGAACTTAACCCTTTACCCTTGAAGCCCTTAACCACTAAGTATTTGAGGCTAAAAATAACAGCCCAATGTTGTGTAACCAGCTCCAAAAAGAGAAGAAAAGAGATATCAACGCCTTAGAAATGAGCCACTTCGAGGGGGCAACCTCCAATACATTACATAAATGAACAATTCTTGGATGATACAATTTACAAAACCTCCTTTCTATATATAGGAGTCCATGGGGCCATGATGTAATCCTAGTGGGCCACAATGTAATCCTAGCCGACCTAACAATAATAATGTAAGGGCACAATAATAACAATATGGGGGTTACAGGGGTACAATAATAAAAACAAGGGGGGCTATACTAACATAATAAGGGGCTACACTATTAATATAGGGACTTAACATGCCCCTCTCCTTCAACAAGTGTTGTCCTCAACGCTTGATTATTTCTTGATGCTTCTGTATAAAATTCTCATCCTCCCATGTGAAATATTCTACAGGAATGTTCTTCCACTTGCTGAGATACTTTGAAATTGATTTTACTTGTCGAGTTCTTGTTTCTATGACTACTTCAGAACTTCTTTCGATGTGATATTGATCTTCCAGTTGTTTCATTTGATTTTGCACCAAAGTTAGGTTATCCTTTGAGAGTTGGATAAATTGTTGTTGATTGTGATATTCCACTACTTTATCATCCATATTATCTATTATTTGATCCTTCAAACCATCCAACTTAGCCTCCATTTCTGCTTTTAAACCATCTATTTCATCTTCAATTGCTCTTCGTAAGATCGAAACTTGTTGCACTTGGTACCGTAATTTTGATATCTCATCCTGCAATTCTTCCACTTCATGCGTCATAGTATAGATTTCTGAGGGCTTAATGGGTGTTGAATTATTTTTAGAAGCCATTTTAAAATCCAATATTGATATCTATTCTACAAGTTTCCCTTGGAATCAATTCAACTTGATTCTTCAAACAAGACTTATGTAATTCGGAAAAAAAAATACACACCTTTTACTAGCTTTTAGGAGCTCGATATTGAAATTGAATTATCTCTGTAATTGAAAATCTTCGATATCTCAAATTCAGCCCTGTAGTAGCCCTTTGAAGCTTCTCTCAAATGCCACAGGTCTGACCTGATTTGGATTCTCCAAGACAAATTTGTGTCCAATCTCCCACAATGACCTAATTTTGGACTGGTTCAGTAGAGCGAACTTGTACGACTTGCCACGTGTCACTGTTTTGTTCTTTGTCTCTGAAATTGATATCCAAGAAACTACAGGCCGTGTAATTGCGACCACTTTTGACGGCACTCCAATCCAATCTCCAGAGAGAGAGTTATTGAAATGTTCCCACGATCACCTCTTTGAGATGAAATTCAGGAGCCTGAAAAAGCACTACCTTCCACAGATCATATCTCAAAAAATATTGCGAAGCAAGCTCCGAAATTTTTTGAAGACTTTCTTCAGGACTTCAGCTTCGCACCATATGAATTTCAGATTCTGAACCTTTGTAGAAAATTTTTTATAGCCCAAATGCCACGATGACCTGTTTAGGAGCCTGAAAAAATACCTAACTTCCACAGATCATATCTCCGAAAATATTGCGAACCAAACTCTGAAATTTTTATACAAGATTCCTCAGGATTTTTTCTTCGCACCCTAAAAATTTCAGCTTCTGAAACTTCGTAGAAACAAAGTTATAGCGAAAATGCCACGATGACCTGTTTGGAGCAGCGAAACCCTAGAATCCAAAGCTCTGATACCAAATGTTGTGTAACCAGCTCCAAAAATAGAAGAAAAGAGATATCAACGCCTTAGAAATAAGCCACTTCAAGGAGGAAACCTCCAATACATTACATAAATGAACAATTCTTGGATGATACAATTTACAAAACCTCCTTTCTATATATAGGAGTCCATGGGGCCATGATGTAATCCTAGTGGGCCACAATGTAATCCTAGCCGACCTAACAATAATAATTTAAGGGCACAATAATAAAAAAATGGGGGTTACAAGGGTACAATAATAACAATAAGGGGGGCTAAACTAACATAATAAGGGGCTACACTATTAATATAGGGACTTAACACCCAAACCAACATATTGACCTCCTAGGAGAATCCTTCACCTCTAATTGAGCATATTGGAAACATTTGATTTTTAGATAACTAGGTATTGGTTATGAGGGTATCATGTGTTTGTGGGTAATGCCATTATTACCATGTATACCAAACATAGAAAATTATATAATTTTCCAAGCCACGACTTGAATCACTCACAATATCCACACTTCATGTTCACATGGATCTTGTAGTGCTCTCTCACACAAGGAGTTGGAAATGAATAGATCACTCAAAAAGACAAGGCCTCTCTAGCGATTAAAGTTGTAACACAATTCATCAAGTGATTTACATCACCAATATAAATGACATCATTGTATGTTTGTGTCAAGTTGTTAGAAAGGTTATTTATAGGAAATACATTCAATTTACTTGGACTTCATCTAATTTTTAGGGCCTCGACTATAATATGGATTTTGTATCAAGAACACTTAATGCAAATGAAAGGGGGCCTTTTTTTTTAACCACATATGCACAAGAGCATCAAATACTGCCCTTCAGACCCCCCTTGGTTGATGTCGAAATTCAAATTTTCTCAATTTAATCAAGGGAAAATAAAATTAAGAATTTCTTGTTGTGTTTTTCAACAGAAAAGCACAATGGTTTATAAATAGCAGCAAGCACCATGGTTTATCAATCTTAGCAAGCACTTGTATGTTCAATCACTTGTTTTTCACACTCCAGCTTTGTTATATATTGTAAAAGAAAACTAATGAAGGTGGAGCCACTCTTTGGTTTAATTCCCCCTGTGTAATGTTCTTGCATAGGTTTACTTCTTGAGAATTCTCTTCAACACCAAAATTTTGGACCCCCAGCTCTCCTCATCTCTTGTATTTAATGTTATTTGGGGTTGCCTCCAAATGTGACTTAGAGGGCACTCTTACCCCTCCCTTGCATTTCATTACCCCACAAGTTACCCTTTTAGGGAATGAAACATAGATGACACTGCCATCCATTAATGGCTAACTTTCTCAGACTCTAACCTGTGTTCCTCTTCCTTGGTTTTTTAAGAGTCACTTAAATGTTTTATTACATGTATGTTGATAAATATAACATAAAAAAAATTAAGTAATTAATCAATTAACAGTGTAGTCTAATTAGTAATTTTCAATTAAATTTACTAATTCATAATTAATCAATTGACATTAATTTTTTTAAAGCATTATTATTTAACTTAGCATTAATACATTATTAAACCATTGATGCAAAATGAATAGTAACACATGTCCATGCCTCAATATCATTATCGGAACCTGAATGAACTTTTACTAGTAATAATTTTATTAGATTAACCACACCGAGTTTCCATGCAAGCAATCTAAAATTATGATGAGATGCTCAATTACACAAAAGTGTTTATAGAGATCATATTTAATGTAAAGGTGTTACATCGATCAGGTAGATCACCCAAGGAGGGGGGTTGTCTAGACCCAAAATGGAAAACAACTGCTAAGAAAATGAGACTTGTCACACACTCATCGAATCAAGAGTGTGGATAGGTGTGTTCAATGTAAGCATTAAACTGAACTTTTACTTGTGGAAGCTTTATGAAGCGAAGGATACATATGCAAATAAGTATTGATTCAAAATTTCATTTGGTGAAATGTAAGTTACCTTGTGGGATTTGAGACCCCTAGCTTAGCCTAAATACCGCCCTTTTTTCTAAATTCCAACAATGCTTAGCCTAATTACCTTACCGCATTTTTTCCAAAAATTCTTACCTATTTACCTTACCGCATTTTTTCCAACAATGCTTAGCCTAATTACCTTACCGATTTTTTTTCCAGCAATGCCTAACGACTACAATCACATTCCAAAATTGTTGAGACAGTAGCTGAGAAGACGTTGGTTCAGGGGTTTACCTAAGAAGACTTTGGTTCAGGGGTTTAGCTGAGAAGACGTTGGTTCATGGGTTTAGCAGGGGACCCGTTGTTTCGACCACCAACCACTAAGCAAAGATAACTACTGGCTCGACCAGGAAATCAAGTGCAATCGGCCTTTGTCAACCCACAAAATGGTAAGGATACACCAATTTATCATCATTTTGTTTAAAAATACTTGTCACGTTGGTTCAATTTTCGATCCATCTTCATTCAAGTAGTCCAAGAGTACATCATCCTCTTTTCTAAACAAGAAGCGTGTTATCGGTGACAGGCATGTGAAAACAAAGAGACAAAATGATAATTTAGAATTAGATTTTCCTTGAGGATTTACCCAAGGTAATGATGGACTGCAAGAAGTTCAATATGTTTTTCTTTCCATTACACACATTTCAGGTCATGGGGTTAGAGATATACGCCCTGATGGAGTTATTTTAGGAGAGTGTAAAGGTTCCTTGAAACATTGGTTTGTTGAACCCCCTCATGAATGGGAGTTGACATACTCCATATAGGATATGGTGACCTAAATGGAGATGGTAAACTCATAATGGCTTATGGATTATCCATATACCCAAGCATGTCCATATTAAGAGATATTTCTAATCTAGTAACTAAAAAATGACCTTTTGAAACTGCCATGTGAACTTACCTCATGCCCAGCTTAGAGCAGCTTCATGTGCAACCTTTGTTGTTGTTGTTGCTACTTTTGTTACTGCAACAGGTACAAATGTTGTAGTGATAGAGGATGTAGGCCTTGCTTCATATTCAAGACTCACTCTAGAGTCTCTTTGAGAAATTATATGGCTCAAAATGAAATGACTGTGCTTGACTGTAGTTGTTGGGAAAGAAGCAGCCTCTTCAAAATATAATCTAGCATGATCTATACAACTTATTGTTTTCGGTAGAACTAAATATGTGCTCTCCCCCTCTTCTTCATATGATTTGATAATAATAAGGAGAATGTACAAATGGCATACTTGAACCTATGGTCAAGAAATAATTTGAAATTTCAACATCATGAATATCCCGAACAACAACCATTGACCCCTAAAAAACAACCACAAGAGATGTAGGCAAAGGTATAGAACCACTAGAGGTGGCCATTGTCAACCTTCTAAAATTCAACCTGATAGTTTCAGCAATCCCTTCTATTATACAACAATTCCTCTTCTTTTTGTGTCTATGCTCAATGCTCAAGTTTCCTTAAATTCCCATGCCACCATTTTGGGAATCTATCTTATCATTAGTGCAACCCAAGAAATTGTAGTTCTAATCATAGACGAAGAAACAAAAGAAGTCAAAATTTTGATCGCTTTATAAGGCACAAAAAGTGCTAACAATCTTCGACCATTAATGGTTCCATGAATAGGTTTGGACATAACAAAGGGACAAAATGACAATTTAGAATTAGATTTTTCTTGAGGATTTACCCAGGGTAATGATGGACTGCAAGAAGTTCAATATGTTTTTCTTTCCATTACACACATTTCAGGTCATGGGATTAGAGATATATGCATTGATGGAGTTATTTTAGGAGAGTGTAAAGGTTCCTTGAAACATTGGTTTGTTGAACCCCCTCGTGAATGGGATTTTACATACTCCATATAGGAGATGGTGACCTAAATGGAGATGGTAAACTCATAATGGCTTATGGATTGTCCATATACCCAACCATGTCCATATTAGGAGAGATTTCGAATCTACTAACTAAAAAATGACCTTTTGCAATTGCTATGTGAACTTACCTCATGCCCATAACTCCTGAATTAGAGAAAATCATAGCATGGTTGATTGTCCTGATACCATCTCCAAACATAGTGCTAGCTAAAAATGATGACATAATAAATAGTGAAGTTTTGGGAGTGTGAACCTCACAAGCATTACTAAATATTTTTCCCATGATTTTTTGTTGCTGCCAAATTCCAAGATTGTTCCCACAACATCTCCCTCTAATTGGATGAAACATTACCACTACAAGTTGTTGAAAAAACACATTGGGGACATTATCAGATTTTTTGGACCACATGCAGTTAGGAATTTCAAGTTATATGAAGAGATTCTTCACAACAAATACATTTCAATAATAAAAGTAACCAGAATTAGGAATGATAACAAACACTTGAGTAGAAAAAATTAGGCCAATAATATCATCGGAAGTTGTTGTCATCAAAGGTTATTCTGGTAGAGATCCCTAGTTAAGAAAATAAATTCATTATAGCATTAGCATTAATCTCTATGAAGAGCATGGCACATTCTTATTTCCTTCATTATCATCAAATAATTGTTATTCCTTCAACAATATTATTTCAGAAATATAACTCTCTATTTCCATGTTGGTTCTAGTTGTCCTAAAACTATGTTCATATTTTATAAGATCATATTTAGTAATACTATTGTTTATTTATATGATAATTCTATTTACTTCAACATTCTCTCGAGATTCTAAATTCATATGAGCACCCTGTTGTTTGAGATCATCCACTATTTTTGTGGCAGTCCCCATTGATTAACCGCTCTCTCCAAATTCCACATTCATAAGATCAGTATGCCTAACCCATGCTAACAACAATAGCTTGACCACACTTTTAAAATTATAATTTGAATGTTCAATTTTCTTGGCACACCTATCGACTATATTCGTGCTAAACTGAGCAATTTGTGTTGCTCACTAATAACCAACAACCACAATTTTTTCCATAGGAACTATTAGGTCATTAAGTTTAGGATTATAGGTCAGTTCTAGTGTAAGAAAATATTATTTATCAATCATTTCAACTTCTTATACCAATGTATATTTCTTGTCAATATCTCCATTCTCTGCTACCATGCTCATTTTGGCTAAGTACATAGTTTCTACAAGCATCAATTGCATTTTCCTGCACATTTAATATTAGTTCATTAGACTGTTATTTAAGATGATGATTATAATCTGTGTTGATCGGTGGAGTGCCCAATAAAATAAGAATGAGATATTATTTCCCTCATTATATTTTTAAACTTGATTATGAAGCTAAATACATTGCAACACTACAATTTATTTTCCAACGGAGTTTTACTATGCTAGGGTATTAACTATTTAGTGATCAAATTATTAATTGTCACAAGGCTCCTTTTCTTTACAAGTCTTCACTAGTCAATGATCACATGTATATATCTATTTGTTAGAGCCCTCCATCTTCAGATTTAGCTTCCCTTGGACTGGAAAGAGGTAGAAGAAATAAATTCCTATAGTAAAATGGACTAAAGTAGGAAACCTAAAACAAGCTTGAGGTTGAAGGTTAAAAAATATTCATTGCTTTAGTCAGGCTCTTAGCGAAATTATTTTGAAGGCTTGTCTATATTGAAGGGTTGTGGGGTAAGGCTATGAAGTCTAAAGACCTAAGAAGGTTGTATTTTGAAGAAGGGTTTAGGCAATAAAGGAAGTCTTTGCAAGGATATTATGTTGTATGGAAAACTTTGGTAAGGGTCTTCCCTCTCATAGGAAAATGGGCAACTTGGAAATGTGGTAGGGAAAAATAGAAGAGAATAAGAGAAGACCCCTGAATTCGGTGTAAAGGTATTTCAGGATGTTTGAAGCCTTGTTAAATATTTTCATGCATAAGAGATTTTCTCCTTTGAGGATGCAGTATTAAATGATGGAAGGAATATATGGGTTGAAGGCTAGAAGTGGCAGAAGACTTAGCATATGCAAGGGTAAAAATCAGAGGAATGGAAACTTTTTGTTAATGTATTAGCAGTGGGTTCCATAAAACATTTAGATCAAGAAGACATTTATCAAGTGGTATAAAAATCAGGGGTTTAGAGAGTACACAATAAAATTTGGGATATTCAACTAAGACGGAAGAAATGAAGCTCGAGAAATATTTTGTGGTGATAGGTAGTGTGGAAGTTAGATTGCCCTTTAAAAGAAAAATTATCCTATGTTTAGCTTGAAAACAAAATTATGACATGGGAAAAATGTCAGAAAAGGAACATGCAGGGTCCATAAAGATCCACTCTATGTAAGGGTAATGTGGAAATTGTGGATCGTTTGTTTGTTTCTTGTAATTTCTCTAGAATAGTATGGGTTGAAGTGCTTCATATAAGTGAAAAAACAAGTGGGAGTAGAGGACTTTGCTAGATTGTTTTCGTTCTTGGATTGGAGACATGTATAAAAAAAAATTCAGGGCTTTACCATGTTATTTTTTTAGGGTATTTGGACCTCAAGGAACAAAACCATATTCCAAGGAGCATAATTAAGTCCAACACAAATAACTCATAAAATCGGGAGTGCATGTGATAGTAGTTGGAATCCATTAATAGAATTTTTTTTCCAGAACTCAAAAATAATCTCTTATAAACTATGATCAAATCTAGGATTATTTGAAGGAGCCTACCAGGGTTACCTAGGTTTGTGGGGTTGATGTTGTCTTGCTTCTCAATCAATCTCATTTTTAAATCTGAAACTAGCTGCTGGAAATGGTACATATAATAGGGCTGAGCTATTTTCCATGTGGCTCCTCTTTAAAAGAACTATAGCTAAAGGCTTAAAGAATTTGAAAGTTTTTGGATATTTGAAAATAATGGAGAACTGGGAAAAAATTAATACAAAATTGAAAATCTGACCTTAGAACCTATAATGACCCAAGTGCAGGAGGTCAAGAGGTTCTTCGATGAAGTTTAATTTTTCATGTTTGTTAAGAATTCAACTACCTAGTTGATCATTTACCTAAAAAGAATATTTATTACACATGAGGGTCAAAATCCAAAGTAGGAGATCAGGAAATTTTCATAGGTCTCAATTTCTGAGAGAGCCTTGTATTTATGCAGGGCCACTTTTCCAGTTGAAGTTCATTAAAAAACTCTAGTTTTGTTTATTGTTAATGTATTTGACCCTTTTTGAAAAAAAAAGGATGACTGAGTCCTTTTACTGAAGGCTACCTTCTAGGAGCCTATGATGAATGTAATAAGTAGTAATAGGACAAATGCATCTCTTGTTACTTTTCTAATACCCAACTGCTAATTTGAACAGTTTTCTGAGATGCAAGAATTAGAAAACTAAAATGTGAAATTCACTGATCAAATTTACTGAGTATTCTAATGAATTTGTAGCAGAAAATAAATTCATAAAGACACAAGCATACAATTGAAAAAACACCACAAAACGTTAGATAGAACTGCCTCCTTGCGCAAGGTATCTCAACCTCCTTAAGTGATGCGCTCTCCCTAACCTCACACGCTGATCTGGAAATATTTTACTGACCTCAAAACACAAATTATTTCTAGTGCATAGTTATGTATTCACCAAGTCTACACTCTTCTCTTTATAGGATCAAACTTCCCTTCAACTCAAGAAAACTAGCTCCTTGAACTGAATTCGAACTGCCTCGCCAAAATCAAGCCTAACTGACATCTAGAACTCAAGTGAACTGAACTTTTAAACTCGATTCAAACTGTCTCATTGAAGTGAAGTCGTAGTGAGATAAAATATCCATGCGTGCTCAATTTCGTTTGCTAGATTTTCTGTTTTGACTATAAGAAAATTAGAGAATTTTCTTAAGTCAATACTAAGAGAAAGTGAGATTGCCCCTTTGCTTCACATGTGGGTTTTTTTGCCAAACTACTAAATTTAGAAGAACCCTTACATCTCTAACTTCAATTAACTAATATTTCTATGGTTAAGCCTTAGGACTGTTTATTTTTTTATCATCTATGGGTGGTTCGATGTATATGTTTATTTCACACTTGAAAAATTGAGTATAAAGCCTTTTTCTTGGAAAAGAAATGCCTTGTTTGGCTCTTCCAGAAGACTAGTCACTCTGCTTCTTCCAATAATAACTAAAGTGAAAAAAGAGTATGCCTATAAAATTATGTCTTTATAGTCATCCAAAGAACCATGGTGAAAGGATCCAGGTTTGTAAATGAAAAAAGAGACGTTTGAAAATGGAAAGCAATAGAAAATTTCATATCTTCTTCCACATAATATTTTCTTCATTTCTGTGTCTTTTTTCTTCCAAGAAAACAAATGTGTTTTTGGCATCTGTTATTTCAAGTAGAAATTAAAGTATACATTGATTGTGCCTATGCATAAGAGCTCCTTTTAGATGATTTCTAGATTATCATCAAATTCTACAAAACATATTTCTAATAAACGTTGAACATCGAAATAAGATTTCCACCTATAATGCTAACATTGTGGACAACCCAAAATAATATCTTGAAACTTCATGTAAAATGATTTTAAAACAATATTTATGGGAAAGATGAAACCAAAACCCTCCCTCTAATTCTCCATGCGTAATACATTTTTTGATTGCAATGGGACCCTTTGAAAGATGATCTGCCTGAGAATTAAATTCTCTGTGAACATGTTGAATAGAAATTGAATGAAAAGCTTCCTGGAGTTCCTTAACTTACTGCTGCCAGTGAGAGAGAACCAGACTATCCAATGTCACATATACTTTAAAACTCTAATTACCACTTTTGAGTCTCCAACAACATGAAGATTCTGAACACCTTTAACCATAGAAAATTTTAATAGGGCCCAAAGGGCTACTTACCTTGCACGAATGTTAGTACCACTACTAGTTCCAATCTTGAGTTAGAATGAATGATCATAATTGTAATGAAGGACAATACCAGTAACATAATCACCCAACATTTGACATGCACCATATAAATAACTCCAAGTAGTATTAGGATTGAAAGAGGGAACATGACTAAGGTTGAACCTTGAAGCCCCTGCTTTACGTACTTAGTTACACTTTTTATCATCATCTTGCCATCCTCTAGCAACATTCTAATCTCTTCTCAAGTGATTAGCACAAGATAATGTGCATTTATGACCAATCCAAGCTAATTGGAGTTGGGATGAGTTGAAGTTGGTAACTTTTGTTCCTTTTCCAATTGAAGCAAGGGAAGGTTATTTTGGTTTCCATTATCAATGACCATATATGCTAATTTGTGCTTGATTTGACAATTCTATGTACAAATAGCTTCCTTGTTGCCGGAAAGGCTATCGTTGGGCATTAGCATCAAGTGTGGATCAATGTAGCTGGGATTGTCGACATCAACCTCTTAGTCTCCAACCTCTCAATAATTCTTAGAAAGGAAGTGAACATTGCATTTAGGGTTGAGTTCATTCTTATTCATTGTTGGTCAAGTTCTTCACAAGGAAGAAGAAGTTTAGTATTGTGAAAGAGGCTGAAATCCTTTGTTCCGTGGGTCAAGTTCAGTTTTTCCAAGGGGTCAAGTTATCCACTCAAGAGTTCCATATTCACTCTTACACTCATCTGGTCAAATTTTGTAACAAAGGAAGTACAATAACCAGTCACAAGGGAGCTCAAATATTGTCTTTGTCTTGTGGGCATGTTTTTGGAAGGCAGGATTGATATTTTTCTCATTTGCTAAAGTTTGTGCCTCCTAAGAGCGACATTGTGTTTAAGGATGAGTTGCTAGACAAATTTCCTTGCTATTTGTAGCATTATTGTGGGTTGATTTAACCTCTTCTGGATGCTATCACAATATCTGTGTGTGGGTTATGGAGATACCTTAATTACATGTGTGCAGAGGGTGTCATTTAGGAGAAAAAGGGAGCCATAAATGTTGTTGGGTTTGTACAATGAGTAAGAGTTGGTTGTACTCTATAAATTAAGCTCATAATTCAAGGGGTCAATGCTGGTCCATTTCAGCCTTAAGAACTGATATTTTTCACTTGTTCTTAAGCCTCCAAACCAGATTCAATTACCCTTATTCGCTCATTGTATATGTTGATTTCAATCTAAGAAATTGAATATTTATGACTTGGAACTATATTCATATTGCCTTAAATCAAAAATGTATAAAACTTATGGGTTTAATATTAGTTTGTGTATTGAGAAATAAATGCCTATGGATGATTACTTTCCATGGCTCTCTTATCAGTTCATAAATTTTGTAACATGGTGTTGTATAATTCTAAATTAATTTCATGAGTGGAAAGGATTAGTTTTGTATTGTATAGTGCATATCATTTGTGTATTCCTTACTGAGTTTAATTTGAATGGTATAATGTTGTCTGGAAGTGTTTTTCAGTGTATTCCTTGCTGAGTTTAATTTGAATGGTATAATGTTGTTTGAAACTATTTTTAGGCATTTTTCTAGCACTGTTTTGTTCATCTAAAACTAAAAAAATGGCAAATTTTAGTTGATAGGCTACATAATTGAAAAAGCTCTGACTATAAAAAGGTAAAGCAACATTCCATGTAAATTAAAAGGGAGAACTTAGGGATTTAATGACTTGAAATTAAACAAATTGGATTTAATGATTGGTCTTTATGATAGTTGTGGCAGTTGGTTGGTATTGGCATGTGTAACTGTTGCATCTGTCCTTAGTGAGATTTAAGGGTGGCAAATAAAATTGTAACAACACCCCCTAATGTGTGAGGTAAGAAGAGGAACCAATGGTCGAAACACATTCTAATAAACATAAGTTATGAGTAATTCCAAGGAAAGAGCTAAATATCAATGAACTAGTGAGTACTTGCAATCGATTGTCAACAAACATATAGGCATACGGATGCTTACAAGAGAAATAAAGCATGGCTGCCAACATAATACACTATGGATCCATGTAATAATATGCAAGACCATGGCCATGAAAAAAGTACACAGTAGGTCCATGTCATGAAAATGATCATAGCCATGAGCAAATGCAATGTGGATATGTCATAATATACATCAAGAAGACAACTAATACCAACGGGAAGACGTAGTAATCGTAAGATAGTCATATACTCCATCACAACTTAGGAGAGGTAGCATGAGTGACGTGCCTCCAAAGCCCAAGGTCTTTGTTCCAACCACAATGGTATCATTCTACATCACGTGAATGGATAAAAGATTGGCATACAACAATGTATCAAGTATCAACATTTAGTGATATTCTTGCCTCTCCAAAATGGGAACTAAACATTTGTTGATCCACACTTAGAAGCTGAGAAATGTCAGCTCAAGATCCTAAATATTGGGGATAAAAAACATGAATGGAATCCCCATCAAAATCTGCACCAAGTGGCCACCCTATTAGAGGGTTAATAATCATTCTAGAGCCCAGATTTATGTATGATTATAATCCATGTAATGAATGTTTGTGGACACTTGGAGGACCATTAATCAAAGCAAAATCCTTATCATGCAAATCTATTTAAGCTAATATCTAGGAAAAGTGTTCCTCCCTTGAAACATTTCAAGCCCTAAGAAGGCAAGTTGTTGAACCACTTTCTTAGTAGTTCTTTCATTTCCACTATCATTTCCGAGCTCATTCATAAATATATTTCTTTGAGAATAACAACGAGCAAGAACCAAATCATCCAAACATGCACTAAAAGCATCTAAGGATAAAAATTCAATCAAAAAAAGTTTAACTGAATTCAAGCACTTCATTGTTGTTCCTAAACCTTTGCACTTAACAATTTCATTACAAATTTGAGTAAGAAAACTCAAAAAAATTGTTTTATCACCATTGAATAATATAATTTCACTATTTCTTATGAGAAGCCCATTCTCCTCACAGTTCAAATCAAGAGGTAAGTCCTTCTGAAGAAGTTTCCCAGTTGTCCAAAATGGCCCTCCATCATGCACTTTAGTGACTGCTGCTTCATGCAAGTTTCCATAAGTCCACATTGATAGTTGATTCAGTGTAGTTTTATCCAACGTAGATTTGATATATTGTGATGTAATCAAATTTTGGAGGCCCAGGTGTAACCATAGTTTTAAAAACACACAACCCAATATCACCTTGAGCCGACTACTGACTGGGAAAGTTAATTGTCCCACAAGTAATGTGACCACTCGTTATAAGGATCTGCAAAGGGCATCGCAGATAAGAAAGCGTTGTCTTCATATATAGTTCATAGCCCTTGTCTGCCATTTGATCATGCAACTTCAAAGCCTATAAGATATTGTTCTCTTTTATTAGCCCATAAATTATGGTACTGTATGTAATTATGTCAGGAATGCAGTCATTCTCATTCATTTCTTCGAGGAGAATGAAATCTTCATCCACTTTCCCTCCCTTGCAATATCCATTGACCAATGCATTATAGGTCACTACAATTAGCTTCATTCTGCTCATTAAAGCTTCACTGAAAATCTCTTTAACCTCATCTAATCTGCCTACTTTTCAAAAATTGTCTACTAGCAAGGTGTAAGTATAAAAATTTGGCTTACAGTCCTTACTTTTAATTATACTCAACCACTCCAGGGCCTCTTTAATGCACAAAGTTTATGTATTATAAAGGTAAATTTAGAAATTAATTTAGTTTTCATTTTATGTTTTCAAGTTAGATATTGTTTTCAAGTTTTCACATTTCTAATTTTATTGCAATGTGGCAAACTGATCGTGGCAGTACAGGAACAACCCCAGGACAGGATGATCTCGGAAAGGGGCCAGCTGAAGAACATGTATAAGTGCCAAGCTTGCTCTATGTTCGGGTATTTTAGTTACTTACATAATTGAAATAATGTTAATTTTGTTCAAATATGTAGATACCTGGCCATGGTGCGTTTGATGATTCCCTCAACGAGGAAGACTTTTCTTCATCCCCGTGTCCATTTTTTTTGCTGCAAAAAAAGGCGCGAAAAGAAAAGTTGGAACTTGAGCGTTTGGTAGACGTTACGCCTCAAACACCTGAACTAGGAATGAGGATAAGACAACTTATGACCCAGCTAGAAACATATACGGTAATAATAAAAAATCAAAAGGATATATTTTTTTTGTTCTATATGAGATCAATTATGATGGTTTGATTTTTAATATTTACATTAACTAAACTAACAAAAAAAATCTTTTGTATGTAATCCAAACATTTTTGTAATCCCATCAAATAACATTAAAAATACACAATCATATGTAATGTAGGGTGATGACTTTGGAACGGAAACCACAGAGGAAGACAGAGAGATCGCTTTCTATTTCGACTATCAAGCCATAGTTGAACATTGTAGAAGCTTGGGACAGGTCCCAAGATCTAGAATGCCTGATAAGGTAAAACATTAACCTTTCAATATGTTTGTTTTCGTCCATAAATTTAATGCCTAACAACTTTGTTTAAATCAGGGGAGCAACACTTTCAACGAGCCAAATAACCCAGTTGTAGAGCAGTGCGTTGAGAGTGAAATATTGCCAGAAGTACATGGTCCTCACGTGCAACCTGATCATTATAGTGGGGACCAGGCCGACAATGCTACTATCAGTGAGGGCCATGACGGTAGTTAATTTCCACTTATAATTTTTTCTAATTATACCTTGATGGTTGTGTCCTTATAACGTTTTTTGTTTAAATGGAAGAGAATGTTGTACTTAAGAATCCTACCACCACAGAGGAACACAGGGCAACGGTTCCAACAGTGACAACTGGTGCACTAGGTAAATAATCTCATTGCAATTTTTTTTTATTAATATTACCGAACTAGTTCAATGATATTGAAAAACTGAAAATTAAAATTTAATATTATCTGTTTTTGTAGGCGATGCCCCGCCACTGCATGAGACCAAACATCGTGAGTACGCAACTAGGTCTACTATGTGGGAAAGGCACGAAATAGAAGTAGAGCACAATGATGTTGATGATGTAGTTAGGAGCTTAGAAGTAGGAATAAGAAAAATAAAATTTGATAATGTAAAATATTGTATTATTATAAGACAAATGTTACCATACTTGGAACCTTTTTTGCGTTATATAAAAACTCATTTATCATACTATTTTTATGTCAAGCACTTTCATTGTTTTCGTGTGTACTTTTTGTTGCATTGGTTTTGTATTAGTTATTGAATATTTTTTTCTGCTCATGAAAGTAAAAAATGAAATATAGATTGGGTATTGGGGAATTGAGAGTGATGTGAGGTGGGAGGGGCCATAAGAGCTTCCACCTTCACGTGGTTGGCCCTGTTTAGTAGAGAATAATTTATTGGAGTGATTTGATCTTGTAGAAAACCTCCCTCGATCCAACATAGCAACAAAAAAGTCATTGTTGACTTAGTTGCTACTCTTTCAGATCATGGGAGGCTTGTTCCAAGTTCAGGTGACTCCAATAAATTGTTCTTGAAACGAAGAGGAGCTTATTCAGGTATGTTTTGACATTGTCAACATATGTTCTAACATTATCATAAGAATGCATCTTAGAGTAAAAAATACTACATCAATTACTTGTATTTATTGTATAGATAATTATGGATTTTGAATGACTTGGAAGCGCAGGTACAAATCCTCTTGAATCATGAGCAATACAACTTGTCAACCAGGTTCATGTCCAGGATATTTTTGCTTGTGCACTTGACCAGGTTTGTAGTATCACATTTTGTAAGTTCCTTTACAGTTCATAATTCAATATGAAGCTTGTTCATGATTATTATCTAGTTTTTTGTATGTGTTTTTTCCTCTATTTGATTGTAACTTTGAACATGCTTTTATACATTGAAACTTTTTTTTTATACTGTTTTTATACTTACTTGTTCTAGTTATGGTGATATAACCACCACTGTATCATATCCATCTTATCGCATTCCCTTGTGTTGTAGTTAGGTACAAAGGAACTCCAGGTGCAGGTTAGAAAGTTGGACCTAGATCTAACAAATTGCATTGATTACTTGAGTTTTTTATAGGGGTTACTCCATGTACGTAAAATGATTTCCACCGAGGATTCAAATCTCCCCACTCAGCCCAGTCTTGCAAGGTTGAAGGGTTCATCCAACGCAATTTTTATCATACTAAGTGAACACAATGAGAGCTCTGTTTTATGTCTGTGTGTGTAATCTTTGTGTGTGTATGTGTCTTGGCTCACACACAGACACAACGTTGAGCCGTAAAAAATGAATCTCAAAGGTGTTTTTCAAAATATAAGTGCACATGGGCATTATTGAGTCAACAATGCCTGCATATTTCCTTCTCATGAACAAGTATCAATGTGGAAAATCCATGAAATATAATTATGTCAACTTTTTCACGTAATTCTTCCACATTTTTCCAAAAAAACGCATTGCCACGTGCTCTTGTTTTCTTATTTTTTCTAAGCAAGGAAATGGGAGCATGTTATGCTATTGATGGCAAAGGTTGTTGTGTCTACCTGTAGGTGCTGTCAAGGCCTACTAATTCTTTCTTGTTGCTGAAAAACCTCAGAGATAGGTCACTGGAAATCTTAGAGAAGATGTTCGAAAATCTTTGTTTGTAGACTGTTTGAAGATCAAAATCTCAATTTGCAATGAAGAACAGTAATATATTCATTGGTATGTAGAACACCCACATGGAAGATAACATGTCATTGTTATTTGGTTCACGATGTTGTGGCACTGAAGTAGAATGATGTGGCACACCTACGTGGTAGATGGTGTATCATCATGACATGGCTCATTGGTGATGTGGTGATGACATGGTGAAAACATTGCACTAACGTGGCCCTGACATGGAGAGGAAGTGGAAGGTGATTTGGAGCACATGTCGAGGAATTGATTCCAAGATATTTGGAATCCAGTATTTGGCCTATCTCCCAATACTAATAGAACCTAAACTTTTTCAGTTATATTAATTGTAACTACAAATCCAAAAGAAACCTAAGACAGTGTGAAATACTTGTAGCTTCCTAATTATGTAGCCATCGTGTGATATTGTTATGGATTATTTTGTTAGAAGAATTTATACAAACTAATAATAAATGAAAAATAGGCTATCCCAGTTGGGCATGATGTCAAGTATTAGTTTAAATTTAACATTAAACACGGTGTATTTTTTAATGGACATAAATCTTTGGTGGATACCCTAGATTCTTATTGAATGAGAGGAATTACAACCCAAAAAATTAATCTTGATCTCTTCTTCTTGATATGATGAAGGAGTGAGGTTCCCAAGAATGCTTCAAGTGTAGAATGATTCAAGAGAGATTCTCAAGGTGACTAATTGTAGCTTGTTTTGAATATGAAGAAAGATGTCGCTACAATGTTTCAAGCTATTAGCTTCAAAATTTTCTTCTTCTCAAATCAATAGGTCTGGAGCCTATTTCTTTAGATATTTGAAGCCCTCTTAGAGATTTCATACTTTGTAGGACTTCTTCTTCCATTTTTTAACTTTTGAAGTAGGTCCAGCTCAACCTTGAACCTTTGAATAGGGCTTAACGTAGTCACTAGAGACAAGGACTTGAAGGCTTCCAATATGAACTTCTGGAATAGATATATTTGAGATATCTTGCCTCAAACTAGTGCTTCACATTATTCACTATACAAGCCTTCACATTATTCAGACTAGGATAGTATTTTTTTTCCCTCCTTCTATTCACCTGTTCCATTCATCACAAATGACAGACATTTGGACGAAGAGAGTAGCATGCCAATTTATAGTTCACTAGGTTTTTCCCCTCTTGTCATGTGTTCTTTGTGTACATAATTCTCCCAATGGTTCCTTGTGCTCACAATCCCACAGGTGTACATCCAACAAAGGAGAAATGGAAGGAAATTTCTTATTAATTTAAGGTATAGATGGGTGCCACTTTATTTGTTTTTCTCAGAACTAACCATATTCCACTTCTTTGGCTTTCTTATCAATGTATCTATGTTAAATGTGGACAGGTGAAAAATCACTATCCCTTATTTGACATGGCTTATCAAGGTTTTGCATGTGGTGACACTATATATTCTACTGATTCTTTCAAGTATATAATTGCCACCGACCTTGGATTGATGTCCTTATAGCTTCACAGGTCCTTATGCAAAACTGATAGCTATAAGCATGTCACTGTTTCTTTCTAGCTTCAACATTTTATTGATGACTATATTGTTTTAGGTCTGTTTTCCTTGGATCTTTCAAACTTCATGACAGTGATCAAATATATATGAGATTGGTGACTACCAAATGTACTCGATCACCATAGGATTTTAACTTTGTAAGAAGAGTACAGTACCAGTGTCACAAGGACACATATTTGAAGAAGAGATGTATTCTATCACAAAGATAGAAATATCTATGCTTCAGACTTTTGACAAGTTTATAATTCTTGACAGGGATCAACCGTATGCCCAGAAGAGGACCTTAATTAATTTGGATTGGTGCTTTTTTTAGTCATGTTTTATTGTTGGGAAGTTTTTCTTGCTACAACAGAAAGAAAATGGAGTTGTGTTTTAATGACTAGGTAGTTTGCCTTGCTATAACAGCAAAGAAATGGGGTTGTGTTTTAATTATTAGGTAGTGTGTCTTGCTACAGTAGCAAGGAAATGGAGCCATGTTTTAATTACTGGGAAGTATATCTTGCTACAGTAACAAGGAAATGGCCATCGCTAAACTTCACATCTGGTGGCTCAACACTATTACCATCACTAACTTATTGCCCATTAACCACCAAACTAGTGGACGTATCCAACTTTGGTGTTTGTATTAACCAACTGAAATTAGTTGTGCATTTTTCCTTTAAAATTTTGCAAAATATAGTTGAGTCATGGAGTCTTTTACACTGTAATGGTAGCATAACACTAATTGGTATAATTTGTGTGATTATCGTATATATTTTCTCTTTATATGAGATATTTCCATCACTTGAGTGTGTAACCATGCTAAGCACTAGTACAAAGACATTCCATTCTTGATATGGTAAGATTCTTGGGCATGTTAATTCCTTTGTGACTTGGCATTTCCATGGTGCTTTTGATGTTTATTTCACAAGGAAAGCTTCATGGATGGTAGATCATAACAGGAATGTCAATTATGTGTACACTCGGATATGAGATTAAGATTGTCATGTTATTGGTTTTGTTCTATCATAATACCTATCTTGTATGTACTACAAGAGTAATCACCCTATTTAATGGTTTATAATTGGGTATACACTTGATGACCCTTCCCACATGCACCATGTATTAAATGAATGCAGGTATAGCAACGTATAGAGGCCTCCCTTTGAGGCAAAAAATTGGACTTCTTTACAGGTAGCAGTATGAAATGATAGTCGTAGGTTTCATTTCCCTCTTTACAATCCTCTTGTGTTGACTCCCTTGGAGGAATTTCAAGCATAGCCTTCCAGTCTTGTAAATGCAACCAACAGGTTTCAAACCTATAGAACACATCTAATAGAACAATGTTGTGGTCATTTTCATTGGGTTGAAAAATAAGTATAAGGACTGGTCTTATTAATGCATGCATAAATCCTGGATCTTTATGTTATCACTGAGTAGGGTGCCATTGTAGGTAGATCAAACTTGAGGTGATAAAATAAGTTCTTTGACATATGAAAAAGTATCTAGCACCCATCAAGCACAATTGATTATCACAACCATCAAGTACTACCAAGTGACATATCACTGATGTCTGATACTCTGTTGAGTATCAGTTATTACCTTGTAGCAATGCCACATCGGCATATAGAAGGATTGCATTTATCCAACATTCTTTAGTCCAATATCCTTTCCATAACCATCTCTCAGATTTGCAAAGTCTTCTTTAGCACTATGATCTATATCAATAGAGAAAGGTACATCACATCACTATGATTTAACTTATAGGCTCAACCTAATTGGTAAATAATTACTTTGGCATAAATTATTCTCTGAAATTACTACTCTTGGCCTTGTGGTGGAATATTAAATCAAATGAGAGATATTTTAGAATGATTTACATTTGTTTTGGATATTTAATCTTTCTTTCGTTAATCTTTCTTCTATCCAAAACACTCTTCAACCTCTTTGGTGAATGATATTCTTTTATTCGCAAACTGTGTATGACACCTTCTTTGGCATGCTTGCAGGCTCTCATCTCCCAACAATCTAAACGTATCTTCAAAATGAAGTTTTTCCTACTCATAATTTTTTTGTAGACAGTTGTCATCAGTCGATCTTCTACTATAATCATTTGGTTAATAGTGATAATGCGAGGGCCTTGTAGTTATTCCATGATCCACAAAGGTTATTAATCTCTTTTTCCATGATTCTTTTTATTTATTCTTCCATGGTATCTTCACGAGTCATTCAGGAGGCTAAAGAAATAAATTTCACATCACCTAGCTAAGATTTGGGGTCCCACACATTCATAGCAAGTAGCATTAAATTATCCATATAAAAATTTTCCATCTTATCCCTATCTTGAATGTTACACCTCAGGAAAAAATCAATGAATGCTTTGATGTTTTGGAAAGGAGGGGATCCTTGTTGGGCTAATACTCTAGTCTAAAATTGGCACCATTAGTATTTGACGAATAGAGAGTATGTTTTTAATGGATGCCTAGAGTGTGTCTACTAATTTGTCCAACCTTGCTTTTGATCATCCAAATACATTTCTTGAAAATTTGTTAGTCGCCTTATTGATGCCTGTGAAGCTTCCCCCAACAAGCCAATTTGTGAAGAAGGTAATAATCCCATCTCTGTTGATCAAGACCTTAGAAAATTTATGGAAAGTGTCCATCCTCACAGGATGAGCATTGATATGTAAATTCACTGGGTTGCGTCATAGTCCGATTGTAGTAGATATAAGGATCTCAGATTGTTGGGCTCCAAATATGTAGGGACAACTCTCTATTTTTGCACTTTGAAGAGGTGTATTTTGATTTCTTGTTCATATCTGAAGAAGATTAGGATTTAATATTTTTCTCAGGTCCTTATTTTACAGGATTCTAGGCATTGCTACATTGTATCTAAATCCTTGGTCTCTAAACTTCAATCCAATGGAGGAATTCTCCTCGTTTTGTTATGGGTTTGCATCCCCTTTTTTTTATCTTTTGGGACAAGGCTATTCTAAAGGATATCGATGGTGACTTTGGGAAGTTACTTGAAGTGGCAGAACACAAGGGATGCCAATTTTTGTGTCTTTTATTTGTGTTGAAGTCGAGTTGGATAAAGATCTCGTGGAGGCCATTCCTCTATAGCTAGATGAGAGGATCTTCCTCCAAGAATCGTATTACTATCAACTACCTTTCAAGTGTAATATTTGCCACGGATTTGGGCATTTTTTTAGGAATTGATAGCAGGATGCTCATTCTGCTCCTAATCAATATTAGGGGAACAAGGAACAAAGAAATGAAGAGGATCAATCTCAATTTAGGCTAGTGATGATTAAGAATAAAATAGGGTTGAAATAGGCTGGATGTCTGAGGCCGATTTAAGAATATGTCCGATTACGCTTTCGTCTCGTCTTTAATTGTTTATTCTTACTCAAAATCGAGCTCTAGCTTGATACCTCTAATAACGGATTCAGGGTGTTGATCCCTTCAGTTTCTATCCAAGATCCCCTTAATGTTATCTACCTCTCTGTTATCAACGATCTGGAAACTACTTGCAATGGAAAACGATTGATTTACCCTAGGGTTAAAACCCAAAAATTTATTTCAGCAATAAAATATACTTTATAATAGTTGAAAAATGTTTATTTTTACCCCAGAAAATTGATGATAAAGATTCCTGAAGATGCTTATAAAATATCACGAGTAATTGTTGGCATGTGTTTGCCTATTATAAATGCCAAAAATGTTTATGTTTCTACATATTCATATTATTGAAGCTTTAGTTGCAATATGATTGTTTAGTATTTGTACTCTTGTGCATATTATTGTGTGTGTAATATAGACAGAATTTTCTTAAAATTAAATGTGGCATAAATTTGTCTTGACCTTGGCATGCAGGAACATCAAGATGCAGGCAATCTAGTCCTAGAAGTTGAATGCAATGGTGTGACCTTCAAAATACCCAAGGATAGTAGAGTCTCAAAAAATTTGAAAGTTGCTGAGGTGTGATATTTTCCATTATTGTAGTTAGTATGAGGTCTGAAAATTCACTAAATTTGTAGATAAGTGAATGTAGCATTGTTCTCAATTTTCGACTTTGAAATCTGCAGGATTCTTGCAATTGTGTGAGTCTAGAGTTCTCTTTGGGTGGTAATAAAAAATATTTCCAGAAACAAAAGCAGATTAAAGTTAAAAATAATCCAAAGATGAAGGTTAGTTACATGTTCCAGTGATGGAGACATAGTTTATGTACTTTGTTTGTTGAGCAAGTATTGAAGCATATATTAACACGTAAGTACAATGGAAAATTTTGATCGAATCCTTCTCAACAATGGCAAGGACCTTCACATGCAGCTAGTCCCTTCCCATCATTAGCAAATAAGTATGAAACTTTTGACAAAAAAAGTAGGGGTGAAACTTCAAAATTATCAAATACTACCAAGGTAACATACACTTCCAAGTAAATATGTTCAAAAATGAATATGCATAAAAATATTTCGATTGTAATACTCAGTGAAGGTTGCCCCCGATAGAGGATATTACAAGTAGAGTAAGGTTCTCAACTTGGCATTACAAAGTGATTGCATCCATCTAGAATTCAAAGAATTAAAATTTTTCCTTGTCACTGCACTACAAAGTGCTTACATCCATCTAGAATTTGAAAAATCATAAATATTTCCTTGTCACTTCTTTCCCCAGTTTCCATGGTGCTTTTGATTTTTATTTCACAAGGTAAGCTTCATGGATGGTAGATCATAATAGGAATTTCAATTATGTGTACACTCGGATATGAGATTAAGATTGTCATGCTATTGGTTTTTTTCTATAATAATACCTCTCTTGTATGTACTACAAGAGTAATCACCCTATTTAATGGTTTATAATTGGGTATACACTTGATGACCCTTCCCATATGCACCATGTATTAAATGAATGCAGGTATAGCAACGTATAGAGGCCTCCCTTTGAGGCAAAAAATAGGACTTCTTTAGATGTAGCAGTATGAAATGATAGTTGTAGGTTTCATTTCCCTCTTTACAATCCTCTTGTGTTGACTCCCTTGGAGGAATTTCAAGCATAGCCTTCTCAATTCTCATAGTTAATGGTCTTTAAAAGTTATACCACAAATATCAATTGCATCATAGGTTGATAGAATATGTTTCCCTTAAGAGGCATTGAGGAAAATCAGACAAATACCACCATTTACCTACAATTCTCTCTACCTTTTTCTACTCTTTTTCCTTCCAACATGAATCTAAGGTGCTTTGTGCACCAACTAGTGGACGGGTAAAATCATAGACTATTTTGTCTATTACTTGAGATGTTTGCATTAGAATTGATTTGATATAGGGATATCTAATAGGATTGGTAGAATTGGGTTCATCCTCCCACTGAGGATAAATATCCTTGTCTTGTAGTTCAATTTATTTTTCAGCTTATTGTATAATAACAGTGTCCAGTCTTTTTCCTTATGCTTCAAACTTGAGTCTTGGCAGATAAATAGGATGGGCCAATGGGATTTCTAACTTCGTTAGTGTTGATATAAGGTAGAGGTGTGAAGGTTTCCCCTGATAGAGGATATTACAAGTAGAGGAAGGTTCTCAACTTGGCATTACAAAGTGATTGCATCCATCTAGAATTAAAAGAATTAAAAAAAATTCTTGTCACTACATTACAAAGTGTTTACATCCATCTAGAATTTGAAAAATCATAAATCTTTCCTTGTCACTTCTTTCCCCAATTAGGTGGGACAATCTAGAAGTATGAGGTGTTGCTCTTTAGGGCTTCTGTTTAGGGCAGAATTTGAAGAATTATAGATCTTTAATTGTTGCTTGCTGCCCCAAATAGATGCAACAACTTAGAAGTATGAAGCGATCCTCTTGAGGGAATGTGGTTAGGTTGATACAAGTACACATTGATTTTTGTGTCTGAATACTTCCCTTATGAGGAGAGAAAGGCATCATTTTTCAGTGTTGTAGAAAAGGTGGAAAGGGAGCATCCCAAGTCATGAATGTGTGAATCTATTTCTCTTTCATTAGGGTAGTAGAAAAAATTGGAAAGGGAGTTTTCCAAGTCATGAATAGGTGAATCTATCTCTTGAGGTTGGGCATTGAAAGATGGGATGCTTTTACAATGGCGTAAGTGGAAAATCTTGTTTTTCTGCAGGATGTGATGATTTGTGTCAATCCAGAGTCTTTGAGAACCAACTTGAAAACAAGGTCATGTATCTAGTCCGTGTGTATGGAGGTTGGATCATAATGCTATCTTTCAACTCCAGAAAGTGATTTACCAATAATACTTGAACTATCTCTTCAATAATACTTTACCAATTCTTAGAGAATGTATCCAATACTGCTCCAAAAATGCATCACATACCACTCTAAGATTTACTTCAACAAATTTTTCTAGAGGTGCCACAAATGGCCTCCAAGATAATTCAAATAAGCTTTAATGGATTGGCTACAAATTCTTCAATGGTATTCTTGACATATCTTCCAATGTACTTAGGTCAAGGATCAAGTCTATTTTAAGATGTCTCTAGATTCTGCTCCAAAATATCTAAGATCTATTATAGATCATATCCCAAATTCTTACAAAGATTTCCATAGGTAATTTTTCTCATAATCAAGGGATTTATCATATATACATTTTACTAATCCAAAAACAGTTGTCAATATCTACTACCAGGAAGCTACTTCAAGGGATTTCAAGTTTGCTCAAATGAGGCTTCTTCAATAGCACTTCAACAAGATCTTCAGCAATGCTTCAAACAAGGTCTTCTATGAATGATCCAAGAATGTCTGCTCTTATAAAAATATATTTCACTTGTCAAATCACTTAGTATCCAATCTCCAATATAGCGACTCATAAAATCCTTTGTTGAACTAGTTCTTCACTTTATCCCCTATCTAGCACTCATGTTCATAAGCTAAGACTCAACCCTCTTTGGGATCATATAATACCAGTGTGAACTATTGAGGCTATGCTACCCTAAAACAAAGAATAAATAGAAATAATAGTCCCTTCTCAATATCATGACAATCTTAAGGAAACAAATAATTTTGTCTCCCTCTTCCACAAGTGATGCAATACTTTTTCACATGTAAATTCAACCTTAGGATCTGAGCTCTTTCTCACAAATTTTTGGTCTACTTTCTCAAAGATAATCCACAGGGTCTTGGCCCCTTAGAGATACCTTTACCTCCATGAAAAAAATTGTTTTGCTTAATTTTCACAGAAATTACTTCATACTTTTGGTCTTATGGCTCAGAGATGAATCACAAAGACTTCGGTCTTTTTAGTACAGAGATGGATCACAGATAATTTTGATCCTTTAGGAAATATGCCATAAAATAATCTTGTTTCTAATCTTAGTCCTTATTCATGGTCTTCTTTTCACTTTATTTTCTTATCTTCTACTTAATCTTTGGACGAGTGAAGGCTGAAATGGAGGAAATTTCAACCTCTATTTAGACTCGTTCGAACCTATTGAGCTATCATGCCTTTTTGAGGAGGCGAACATATCTTTAGTGGAGGAGCCAACATTTCTATGTTGGAGCTAACCTATACAGGTCTGAAATAGACTTCAAATCTGGTTCTTTGATCTGGATTATTCCATCCTTAACAAATTGTAAGAGAAAGTAAACCATTAGGTGGAAAAAAGTACCCAATGAATTCATTTTCCATCACATTCCACATTTTTTATTTGTTGACATATGTGAGCTCCAAGCAATGTGTTGGTATTTATAACAAACGCTTTGATAAAATATGGTTATAGTGCATCCAAAATATACTTTTATGTTTCAACGATGTCTCTTTAAGTCTTTGTACAAATTTTCATTCAAAACAAGTTACAAATTTCCTTAATTTTTCTTGATAATCCTTTTGTTTGGCATTTCAGGGGTGTTATGGTTCCATGCATAATGTTGGATCCAGGTGGAAACCTCATTGAAGGTAAGCTTTACTTCAACAAATTCTTTTATAGGTGGTATATATTGCCTCCAAGATACTTCAAATAAGCTTCAATGGATTTATTCAGAAGTATTCAATGGTATGTTTGACATATCTTCCAATGTACTTAGGTCAAGAATCTAATATATTTCAATTAGTCTCCAAAGTCTACTCCAAAATATACAAGATCCGCTATAGATCATATCCCACATTCTGTCTCAAATTGTCATAGACCAGGTTTCTCATCATCAAGAGATTTATCATAGATACATTTTACTGCTCCAAAAATGGTTATCAATATCTGTTACCAAGAGCCTACTTCAATGGATTTCAATTTTTCTTAAATGAGGCTTCTTCAACAGGGCTTCAAGTATTCAACAAGATCTTCATCAATGCTTTGAACAAGGTCTTCTATGAATTCTCCAAGAATGTTTACTCATATAACAATATATTTCACTCCTCAAATCACTTAGTATCCAGTCTCCAATTTAGCATCTCCTAACTTCCTTCGTTGAACTATCTCTTCACTTTGTCCCCTACCTTGCACTCATGTTCATAGGGTCTTGGCCCCTTAGAGATACCTTTACCTCCATGCAAAAAATTTCTTCACTTAATTTTCACATAAATTACTTCATACTTTTGGTCTTATGCCTCAGAGATGAATCACAAAGACTTCGGTCTTTTTAGTACAGAGATGGATCACAGATAATTTCGATCCTTTAGAATATATGCCACAAAATAATCTTGTTTCTAATCTTATTCCTTATTCATGGTCTTCTTTTCACTTTATTTTCTTATCTTATACTTAATTTTTGGACGAGTGAAGGCTAAAATGGAGGAAATTTCAACCTCTATTTATACTTGTTCGAACCTATTGAACTATCATGTCTTTTTGAGGAGGCGAATATATATTTAGTGGAGGAGCCAACCTATCTATGTTGGAGCTAACCCATACAGGTCTGAAATAAGCTTCAAATTTGGTTCTTTAATTTGGATTATTCCATCCTTAACAAATTGTAAGAGAAATTAAACCATTAGGTGGAAAAAATTACCCAATGAATTCATTTGCCATCACATTCTACATTTTTTATTTGTTGACATATTTGAGCTCCAAGAAATGTGTTGGTATTTATAAAAAACACTTTGATAAAATATGGTTATAGTGCATCCAAAATATACTTTTATGTTTCAACAACATCTCTTTAAGTCTTTGTACAAATTTTCATTCAAAACAAGTTACAAATTTCCTTATTTTTTCTTGATAACCCTTTTTTTTGGCATGTCAGGGGTGTTATGGTTCCATGCATAATGTTGGATCCAGGTGGAAACCTCACTGTAGGTAATATTTACTTCAAAAAATTATTCTATAGGTGGTATAGATTTCCTCCAAGATAATTCAAATAAGCTTCAATGGATTTATTCAGAAGTATTCAATGGTATGTTTGACATATCTTCCAATGTACTTAGGTCAAGAATCTAATCTATTTCAATTAGTCTCCAAATTCTGCTCCAAAATATACAAGATCCGCTACAAATCATATCCCACATTCTGTCTCAGATTGTCATAGGTCAGGTTTCTCGTCATCAAGAGATTTATCATAGATACATTTTACTGCTCCAAAAATGGTTATCAAGATCTATTACCAAGATGCTACTTCAATGGATTTAAATTTTGCTTAAATGAGGCTTATCCAACAGGGCTTCAAGTATTCAACAATATCTTCATCAATTCTTTAAACAAGGTCTTCTATGAATGCTCCAAGAATGTCTTCTCATATAAAAATATATTTCACTCCTCAAATCACTTAGTATCCAATCTCCAATTTAGCAGCTCCTAACTTACTTCGTTGAACTATCTCTTCACTCTTTCCCCTACCTTGCACTCATGTTCATATACTGAGATTCGACAATCTTTGGGAACATATAACACATGTAAACAATTTTTTACAAATTGAATGAAAATAATATTCAAATTTATGGCCACCTCGATGTGGTTGGCAAGCATCTTGCCTACCCTGAGACTATTGAGAACCAAAATGACCCTGTTGAGAACCAACATGACCACCGATTTGTTGAGAACCAACACAACCATCCATTGACTAGCCTCTGGGGGAATACATATCACCACCTTCACGCAATCCTCCAACACTTATTGATGGCCCTCTAAGGGAATCTGAACCACCACCAACCTCATGAGACGAGAGAGAATCTTCATAAACAAATATGAATTTACAATCAATTCAAAAATACATTCATACATATAAATACATGTACATATTAATTGATTAAATCGCGTGAACCATACCAGGATTGCGTGAACCATGGGCATACTCCATTGATGGAGTAGACACCCTTCTCCTCTTAGTTCCTAAAAAATAAAAAATGAAACTTATTAACAACTAATTTAACTCATAAAATTGATAAAAAATCAATTCCATATGTACACACATGTATGTATATGTATGGATATTTAATATTATATTTAAATACCATGAACATCCCTCAATCCCTGATCCCCCTCTCTCATAGAGATATGGGATTCTGTTGATCTTCGTTGTTCATCCTCCATGATATGTATATCTACAGTGGACATTTACAAAAAAAATTCAAACTACTATTTAAAATAAATTCAAAACAAATTCCAGAAAATTAATGTAATTTAGTGTACACAAATTATGTAAAACGCAACTTTCAAAGCACTAATTGATGTGTGAAACTCAATTTAAGCAAAAACATTTATAAAAATGTTAAGTTCACCAAATTGCGCTTTACATGGTGGGAGCACAATTGGTATAAAATTGAAAAAAACACATGGTCATTAAAAAAGAAGCATGAAACTCCATTTAAACAAAATTTGGTTGAAGTCCTCACATTTTAATTTTATAAAAATGTGAAGTTCACCACTTGTTGCAAATGTGAAGTTCACCAAGTTGTGTTTTACATGGTGTGGTGGGAGCACACTTGGTATATAATTGAAAAAAACACATGGTCATTAAAAAAGACGCATTTATAAGTACAAAACACACACATATATGAGATATGTTACAATGTCCATCAATTAATTTTGAAGGAGCGAATCTCAACACTAATTCATCTTTGAGAGATGAATCTTGAATTTTTGAAGAAGAGTGTCTCAAAACTAATTCATCTTTGAGAGATGAATCTTGAATTTTTGAAGAAGAGTGTCTCAAAACTAATTCATTTTTCAGATATGAATATTGCATTGGCATTGCCCCGTATAATTCTAATTCGTCTATTAATTCATCTTTGATAGATGAATCATGAATTGGCATTACCCCACGCAATAGATCAGCAGACATCTTCTTCACATTTGTACAATGTTTTATACTAAAAATTTGAAATTGGCTAACAATATTGTTTTTTGTTCCATGCAGTTCTTTTAGCCTCTCCTTCTTAATTTGGTACATGCATTTCATCTGGTTACACACAAGTTCAGAATTGGTGAAAACTAAAATTCCATTTGATCCATACTCCATAGATGTTCCCAAGCCTTCTATCAATGCAATATAATATGCCTCGTTTTTTGTTGTTCTTCCCGGTATATTCATTTTCCTTTAGACGACTTTGCTAGTCGCAATATTGGAAAGCACATATGTAATCACTGCTTTCCCTGGATTGGGATAGAAATAAACATCTATGCAAAATGTCCATTTTTCAACCATATTTAGTGGGTTTTTTATCCCTGAAAAAAAAAAAAAAAAAACAAATTCAATAAAATATATTAAATTGACATTTATTGCAAATGCATGGGAGAAATGACACATGTGCATGAGATAAATGACATGTGCATGGTTTATCCTAAAGTTTATGGTAGAATTCACATCTATAAATGAGATGTGTTAAAGATTGCATTGCCAAGAGTTTAAGGGATATTTATGACACATATACATGGTTCATGCATGGTTTGCATGAAAGTTTGCCTTCAAATTTATGGAAAAAATCACATCTAGAAATGAAATGCCTTAAGAAAGAATGAGATCCAGAGGCTACCTGGCCCTTTACATGCCTTAAGAAAGGATGAGATCCAGAGGCTACCTAGCCCTTTACAGACTGCTTTAGAGCTTGTAGAAGTTAAGACTCAACCAACAAACTAAAATCCTATGGAAGTTCAGCCACTTTAGGTTCATTTTTTAGGCCTTAAATTTTGCCTTGAATTAATGGGGGAAAGCCTTGAGTTTGGGGGATACTATCCTATGAGAGTTTAGCCACTTTAGGTTCAGTTTTTAGGCCTTAAATTTTGCCTTGAATTAATGGGAGAAAGTCATTAGTTTGTGGGATAAATGACATTTACATGGTTTGCAAATTATTTCATGCACTTGCTAAAACAACTAGTTGTGGTGGTTGATGAAGTTATGTCAAAAGTCACACCTTTATGGGTTTGTGGAAGAAGTGAAATAGAAATGACACATGCCTTAAACTTTTCCTAAAATTTAATGGGAGAAGGGAGAAATGACACATGTACAAGGTTTGCCTTAGAGTGCTAGTGGTTTATGGATATTAAAATGAAGAACTTCTATTTCTGTTCCAGAGATTGACTATAGGGGCATTTCTGGATATGTCACCTTTGAGAAAAGATGAGATTCAGAGGCTACCTGGCCCTTTACAGACTCTTCCTTTATCATTTTTAGAATTTAACACTCAACAGACAGACTAAAATCCTATGGAATTTCAAAATCCTATGAGAGTTCAACCACTTTAGGTTCAATTTTTAGGGCTTAAAGTTTGTCTTGAATTAAAGAGAGAAGTTTGTCTTGAATTAAAGAGAGAAAGCCTTTAGTTTGTGGGATAAATGACATTTACATGGTTTAAAAAATTATTTTATGCACTTACTAAAAACATGCTTTAAAGTTAATGGGAGAAAGCCAACATGACACATGCTTTAAAAACTTTGCCTAATATTTTATGGGAGAAATGACACATGCACACAGTTTCCTTAAAGTGGTTGCGGTTTATGGATATTAAAATGAAGAACTTCTATTTAGATATGTTCTAGAGATTGACTATAGGGGCATTTGCTGGATATGTCACCTTTCAGAAAAGATGAGATCCAGAGGCTACTTGAACCTTTACAGACTATGCCTTTAGAACTTATAGAAGTTAACACTACCTGGCCCTTTATAAACTCTGCCTATAAAACCTTGTAGAAGTTAACACTCAACAGATAGACTAAAATCCTATGGAAGTTCAGCCACTTTAGGTTCAGTTTTTAGGCTTTAAAGTTTTCCTTTAATTAATGGGAGAAAGCCTTTAGTTTTAGAGTAATCTTATAAAATGCTTTAATGTGAATATAGTACTTTACCTACAAAACAATGGAATTGAAGACTATGCTTATATATCAGAGTTCTATTATGACAAATTATTTATGTCCTTAATAAGAAGTATGATTTAGAACTTATCAAATTGTTTAATAATTTATAATAATGTCATTTTTGGCTTGTACTATCCTTCATCCTTGATATGTACAAGAAGTTTACAACTTCAACATCAACCTACACTATCATCATAAATTAGTTATGCCCTTAATAAGAAGTATGATTTAGCACTTATCAAATTGTTTAATAATTTATAATAATTGATATGTACAAGAATTTTACAACTTCAACTTCAACCTACACTATCAGCATATCACTGTAGCCATGTCAATCTAGATTATTTATATCCATTACATCATAAAACACTCCACTTTTAACATTTTAAAAGAATAAAGCAACATGGAAGGTGTTAATTTAGATACATTAATACACTACACTTTTAACGTTTTAAAAGAATAAAGCAACACGGAGGGTGTAAATTTAGGTACATTAATAAAATACAGCTATGTCAATCTAGATTATTAAGATCCATTACATCATATTTAACACAATCTAGATTAGTTATATCCATTACATCCTAAAACACTCCACTTTTAACATTTTACAAGAATAAAGCAACATGGAAGGTGTAAATTTAGGTACATTAATAAAATACAGCCATGTCAATCTAGATTATTAAGATCCATTACATCATAAAACACTCCACTTTTAACATTTTACATTTTACTCACCTTGAGTTTGGGGGATCCTATCTTATGGAAGTTCAATATAGCCATGTCAATATAGATTATTAAAATCCATTACATCATAAAACACTCCACTTTTAACATTTTACATTTTACTCCATTTGAGTTTGGGGGATCTTATCCTATGGAAGTTCAGCTACTTTCAGTTTTTAGGCCTCAAAGTTCACCTTGAATTAATGGGAGAAAGCCTTGAGAAATGACACATGCTTTAAAGTTAATGGCAGAATGCCAGTGACACATGCTTTAAAGTTTGCCTTAAGAGTTTATGGGAGAAACGACACATGTACACGATTTGCCTTAAAGTGGTTGTGGTTTATGGATATTAAAATGAAGAACTTCTATTTAGATCTATTCCATAGATTGACTATAGGGGCATTTATTGGATATGTCACCTTTCATAAAAGATGAGATCCAGAGGCTACCTGGCCCTTTATAGACTCTGCCTATAGAACTTGTAGAAGTTAACACTACCTGTCCCTTTACAAACTCTGCCTATAGAACCTTGTAGAATTTAACACTCAATAGACAGACTAAAATCTTATGGAAGTTCAGCCACTTTAGGTTCAGTTTTTAGGCCTTAAATTTTGCCTTTAATTAATGGGAGAAAGCCTTTAGTTTTAGAGTAACCTTATAAAATGATTTAATGTGAAGATATTACTTTACCTACAAAACAATGGAATTGAATATTGTGCTTATATATCAGAGTTCTGTTATGACATCTTTATTTTCCCTACCTGAAATGTCATTATCTTCCTTTCCCTATATATTTCAAGGTACTAAAAGAATGGATTTGTTGAATGGCATGGTTTTCAAGATGTGGAGTTGTTTGTTGGTTTTACTTGGTATTCTTGGAGGGATAGACATTTCGAATCATTTCTGAAGGTTGTTTTATTTGAATTCAATCATGTCATTTTGAAACAGAGAAAACTTAAGCGAGGAAGGCCAAAAATGAAAATAGTTTAAGGCAGTCCATTAGTGAGACTTAGCATAGCAGACACAGACGAAACACAATCACTTATTGGACTAGAACACGGCCACACAAAATGCAGTCATATCAAGACATCTACTTATATTTTTATAGAATTTACAGCAAAGACAGCAATTAAAAGCAGGTAGTGCCAACCTGGAAATTCGAAATTCGAAGCCGAGGCCAAACAGCAAGACTCTTCCAAGACCAGATACGTAGACGCAGATGCATAAGCAGGCCCGAAACACATAGTAGATACAGACGCTAATAAGCCTGAAACCCGTTAACAGCTTCGAGCTAGTGTATTTATAAAATAAATTTCGACCGAACTATTTTAGGGAATCTAGGAAGATATGTCTCTGTCAGAAATTGTATGGAATCTAGGAATCTATTTGAGAATAAATTCATATAACCCTAGTTATGGTAGGCATTTTCTATTTATAATAACCCACATGATCTTGTAGAAGCGAAAATTGTGAAGTTTGATGTGAATTTCACTTACGTTAGTTGCAGTATGAACCTCCTCATGGTATTTTTAGCAATAAATATTCAATTATTCAAATATGATGAGGACTCTAACTCAAATTTCATATTATAGGAGAAATTGGGAGGTCATGAATACCCAAAGAAGGAGTTAAGGAAATAGCGTAAGAAAGATAAGCCAAATTTTACTGCCATTAAACGTTCATAGTCCCTATTCAATTTCGAGGTGAAATTGAACATAAATTCATACAAAGGTGAGATCAATGCACCAAAAAAAAACCATTGGTTGCATAAATTACAAATTTTTTTTAGCATTTATCATATAGACAAAAAATATATATATCCTTTGCTAGACTAAAGCTAGAGGGTTGTGCTATGACCTAGTCATAAAGAGATATGGAAACACATAGGTTGTAAGTTGATATGCCAAACACTAGGTGGGAGGACTTAAGAACACTCATCAAGTCCCAATTATACCCTATGAAGTGTGTAGAGGAGTCGTGGAATCACTCACACTACTTTACGTAGACATAAGGGTGTATAAGAGTGTACTAAGTTCAAAAATATGGTCATATTGTTGGATATATTTCCCAAGAGCCCAAATGTACTCCTTAAGTATATGTGGGGTCTAGGTAACCATCTACAAAAACAAGTGATTCTTTCCAAGCTAAGTATAATGTATGAGCCATGTGTATACGCACATTATCTAGAAACCATAAGCCAAAATAAAGGGTACTTAAGTGGTTTGAAGAAAAAATAGCACCAAGAAGCTTTGAAGGAGGGGAATAAGAACTGGAAGTGGGGGAAGGATAAGACTAAAATAGCCACTACACATCCATGCAAGGGTAGTAGCAATAATTCTAACCATTGCAACATTGATGGTCACATTAAGGAGATTTATTGGATGTTTGGTATGTGTTATATTCTTTATGTGAATACCCCCATGCACTATATATCTTTCTAAGCATAGTGGTGGGAATAAAATGGGTGGAAAGGACCCCAACTTTAGGGTTTCACAGAGACGAAAAATCCCCACACACAAGTGTTCAGGGGTAGTGCCCCAAAAAGAAGTTTTTGGGAAAAAAAAATTCTCCCTTTATGATGGTTTTCATCACATGGTTTTTGCTTTTAGAATTTTTCTAGTGCATGGTATTTTACCCCATGGTTCTACAGTTTCAATTAAAGAACTAAATTTTTTTCTGATCCAAGCTAATGGATTGGTAGTTTTTAATTGTCATGGGATATATACATATATACATATATACATATGTGTGTGTCTGTGTCTGATGGTCTAAAAATTAATATACTAATAAAAAAAGTGATCTTCTCATTTTGGGTTTCTTGAGTAAATTATACGTTAATGCATGTGTTTTACATTGAATATTTTTCATTTTACTAAGAATATATTTGAAACAATTAACTATATAAGGTTAAAACCTATGTTTTGTATCAAATTACTTTTGGTTTCAATGGGAAACTTTTATGGCTAATGTGTTTTTTCTTGAAATGTGATAGACCCCATTAAAATGGGAGATATATCGAATTGATTCCAACGGTGAAATAAAATAGTTGAGTAGTTTAAATATATAGATGCATAAATTCAATGAGCATAGTTTTGAGATATATAAGTCCAAAATGGAATAGTTGTTGGTGAACAAATATCAGTGGATCACTATGGATATATGTGCTTCATTAAAAGGGGATTTTCTAGAAGGATGGACTAAGTTGGAAAGAAGGGAAAATATCACAATACAATTGTCTCTTAGATGTTGAAGAATGTAGCTAGGTTCAGTCTTCATTATTAATATATTTGTCAAAAATAATTTATAATTATTAAATGACTTATTAAAGCATGGGTTTCATGCTTGGGTCATATTTAGATTAAGGAACCCATCGTAGAACTCTAGGTTAGTCATTACAGATTTAAATTGATACATTTTGGGCTTTTAAATAATGTAATTAGTATTGAGACAAAGTCAATTTATTGGACTCCTCCATCAAGCCATTTTCTTTTGCAAGGTCATCATCCTTGATCTCCTCAACAAATCTTCTTCAAAGCCAACCTTCAAGTCAGCCTCTCTCAAAATATACATGTCAGCCTCAAATAAAAATATTCAAGTCGTCCTATATGGAGACACAACTCTTAACTAAGTCATGTTGGCTCATTTAATGTGGAAAAATAATATGTATACCCAGCTAAGGTTTTCACATTACCAACACATAATTTTGTACTAAAATTATAGAGATAGGTTCAGCCTAATTGCAGGTATAGATGGGTGACTTTAGGCTTCGGTACAATTACAAAAGGACTAAATTTCAGGCTAAATGCAAAGATGTAATTCAAATGAAGTTTGTATTTCTTCAAAGGATAGTTTTGGTGTTATACAGTTTTGGTGTTATACAGTTTTGATGTTATTCAGTGTAATTACAGTTAATTAAAGCCACAATATTGGTGTTATTTATGCTTCATTACCACCAAAGAAATGAGATTGGATAAGAGAAAAATTCAGTGTTATCTCATTCAATGAACTCGGTGCTACAAAAATCAGTGCTAATACAGTCAAGAGTTATCACAGAGAATGTTTTGGTGTCATGAAAATGGAAGAGTTATCCCTGGCAGTGTGCCTACATCTTGTGTCCTCTTTTATTTTTTTGATTTGTATTAGTCTTGATGATAAGAAAAGATAAATTTTAAGAACAAATATTAATAACGAAAACAACACAACATAATGTCATAATAAGGCAAATAATTTAACTGCCAAACCTATGGATTTCCCAACATTGTATCGGAGATAAGATCGTGATCAAAAGAAAGTTTGAAAATCCACTTATACATATCCTTAGTGACAGGTTCTTGAATATCATGTCATTCAAACTAACATGAAGATGGAAACTTTTGGGCTAATATCATAGTGAGCTAGTTCAGTCTTAAAGAAAAATTGAAGAAGAAGGATTGACGCTATATCTCAAAGTGAAAAATTTGGATCAAATTCAAGATGTGAAGTTCAATATTAATCATAGAGGTAAGCCTCAGTATAAATTTAGATGCAGACGCAAGCTCAAAACACACAAAAGATGCAGACAAAACAATTGAAAGCAGTCATAGAATTTAAAGTCATAATTTACAGTCATGACAACAATGATAGCAATTGAAAGCAGTCATAGAATTTACAGTCAATTTCCACACAAAATGCAGTCATAAAATTTAAAGCAAAGATAGCAATTGATTATAAAATTTACAGCAAATACAGCAATTGAAATCAAGTGGTGCCAACCTGGAATTTTGAAATTTGGAGCCGAGGTCGAACATCAAGACTCTGCCAAGACTAGAGACATAGACGCAGACGCAGGCCCGAAACACACAGCAGACGCAGATGAAACACGATCACGGTGGATGCAGATGTTAATAAGCCTGAAACCCGTTAACAGCTTTGGGCTGGTGTATTTATAAACTAAAGTTTGGTCGGACTATTTTAAGAGTTCGGCCAAACTTATATTTTCAGTTTTCCAATCTCCGGCCAAAAATATGTTTTCCCACGCCATTAATACGTCGTCAATGTAAACGGAAAAATGAGTTCGGTTGAACTAATTTCAAAATTTCAGCCGAACTCTATAACAGTTCGGCCGAACTGTTATAAATTTTCGGCCGAATTGTTGAGAAAACAAATTTTCCACCACCGATTCTCACAAAAGTGTAACCCAACTTTGTAGGTTTACCCTCCTACTAGAAATTATTCTAGGAAGGAAAATAATAAATAGCACTAAAAGAAAATAGAATGGAAAATTTTTTGTTTGACGAGAAACTAAGGAGGAATCAAGAGTCCTAAGCTTGTGGGGGGGGGGGTTGTTAGGAGTGCAACTCGTTGGTTGGGAGGAACATGCCATTTCCTATATTATTTCCAAGGGAATTCGTAGTTGTTAGATAAATAGATGTTTGTGTTTTAAGAGAAGTGTTGTTCTCGTATGTAGTATGGAATTATTTAATAGTAGGAAATGATTGAAAATATATGGAAATATGCATGTGTTAATCTAGTGAAATTCATTTTTTAATTTTTGCTAATACTGATTATGTAATATTGTACAAAAAATCTAATAAGATATAATATAAAGATTAATGCAAGAGTTAGAATCTAACAATGTATGAAGGTTGGCATACATACTTGATTGTTATGTACTCAAATTGTAATAGTATAGTATGTATGTATATTGTGGATACACAAGTAGAGGTAGTGCATGACACCTATGTATGATTGCCCATAATATTAAATTGGGTAGGAGAAATGGAATAGAAAAGCTAGAAAATGGATTTATCTCCCATAGTTGTAGTGGTTTGATACGTGAAAATCATAGGTAGAAGTTTCCTATATCATATGGATACATTGTAAATTTATGCATGGAACACTACTACATGTTTTCTATTGGAAAGGCTACAATATCCATAATGAATAGGTATGTCATTCTTATACTGTGGTAATAATTGTTCTGTCGAAGAGAAACAAATTGGTAATTCCCAATACACATTCAACAATAGTTGAGTAAATTGAGAACTTTTGGTTGATCTAGGTGAAAATAGTAGACTTAATATTAGACCATGTAGTTAATCACATATACAGGGGTCTAAAAAGGGGTTGACACTTATTTAAATGTGTTACTATGGTATGGTTCAGTCCCCCTGACGAATAGGATGTCAAAATAATTTGTAATTGTAAACATAATGTGGAAAAATACTTATGCAAAAGAGGAAATGTAAACAAATTTGATGTTAACAAATCAATGTAACAATACATGTTGGGTAGCGGAAACAATTCAAATTTAATAAGTAAAAACCATTTTAGATAAGCATAATATTATAATATGAAAAGGTGCATCTCTTGTGGATATATAGGAAATTGGGATGGAGGATATAATCTAGAACAAAAATTCAGAATCATTTAAATTGTGTTAGCGTAACTCGAGAATAAGGGGTTTATGTCCTGGGAGAAAAAAAGAAGTTAGATGTGTCAATGAATAAGTCTAGTGAATTAACAAGAGACTCACATGGAAGAAAAGTTGAGAATATGTATACAAAGAAAGAGATTATCTATTTATAAATGCATTATATTATGAAGAGTATTTAACACTAGTAAGTTGTGCTCCCTGGTATAAAATAAGAATTAGGAGAATATGTAACTAAATTTATACATCCAATATGTTTTCAAAATTAAAACCATTTTACTTAGTAGAGCTTATAGAAAAGGGGACTCTAAAAAATATCAATTCCAATCTTGGATAAAGAAAATATCTACAAGTGAGTTCTTTGAGCAAGGTTTATAAGTGATATGAAGTATAGAAAGCCTGATATATATACAAATTCTAGGGGAATTTAGTATATATATATATATTCAAACTATGTATCAAATATCTAATACAATTGTTTTCATACATCAATAAAACAAATTGTCTCAAAGAGTCAATACAAATGTTGATTACATACATCAGTAAGTTGAATGTCAATAGACTCAGTTAATCACCAATACAAAAAAAAAAAGGAAAGAAGAACTACTCCCATTGTAGCTAATGTCTGAGATAGGTAGTAAAAATATCTAGTCTAGGGAAAGCTTGCAATAGAAAAAGAGGAAGTTTAACGGATGTGTGGTACTTGGAGCATACTTGAAGTTGGTACAACATTAAATTTAGATTATTAGCTCTTGAGATAGAGGTAGGTATAATTTGGAAGTCTTACCTCAAATAAATAGAATAAGCTTTTGTTAGCAAGTTATACCATATTTTCTACAAACCCTAGAATTGAAATAAGAATTTTGTCCCCGATTATTACCTAGTAAGGGTCTATTGGATCGTCATGACTCTTAACACTTATGGAAGAATTTTATCATTAGTATCTAAAATTGACAAGGCTTCGAATAATTAACCCTATTTTATGAATAAAACCTGAAAGTGAATGTAAAAAAAAAAAATGAATTCTTGTTTGTGCCTTGGGGTAATTTTGAGGCAGTGTTGTCATAAACAAACTTGTGAGGAAGCTTGAAGAAAAGCTAAGAAAATTCAATGAAAATCAAGAAAAGGTTTGATGACCCTAAGTGTAATAACCCTATATTTCTATTTTGATACATGGACTATTTTTAAACATGGAACTATTATTGGATTGAATGGTTATAAAATCCAAGTTCATACTTTTATGATGATATAATTATTGTTTTATTTTGATATAAAAATAAATTGTTTGGAGAAATTTAGGAAAGAGCTCTAGAGTTCATAAAGTTTTTTGCTAGCTTGGGAAAAGATGTTGGTGGTCAAGTCAACATGATGGACTTTCCCTAAAAACATCCTAAAATTCCCTAGGATAAAATAATTAGAAAGAAATTGATTTAACATAATGGGAGAGGAATATTATGTTAAATCACTTAGTTCGAGAGAAATGATAAGTATGGTGGAATAAAGTGTTGCAGGAGAAAAAGGCGGGCTTTAAAGAAAAAGGGAAAGAATCTTTTTCGAGAAAAACTAAAAAATAATAGCCTAGGTAAAAAGGCTAGAATTCCTTAAGGAAGGACGCTGCTAAAAATTTGCTGGGAATAAATATATAAAATAAACCACCTAAGAATCAAAGGGGTCATTGATTCTAAAGCGAAAAAATATCTTAGCTCAGATGGAACTTGCACAGATTGTTGATTTTTAGGAGGAATGTTCTCGGTTCCTGAATATTTCCCAAGCAATAATCATGATTAGATTCTTGCTTGCATTTTATTATCAATGTTGAATGGTAATTGACATGTAGTTGTAACCTATACAAAGAAATGCATGCTTTATACATTCGTTTATGTTTCAGTTTTATATGACACACACACACACACACACATATATATATATATATAAAATTTTGCATACAAGATTTTCCATACATGCATAACAAGGATTATATATATATTACATATATAATCCTTGTTATGCATGTATGGAAAATCTTGTATGCAAAATTATATATATATATATATAATATATATATAATCCTTGTTATGCATGTATGGAAAATCTTGTATGCAAAATTATATATATATATATATATATATATAATCCTTGTTATGCATGTATGGAAAATAAATTATATAAATCATTGACTACATCAATTTCTTTGTGCCTACAAGTATATGAGTTCGATAATAAATCCCTTCCAATAGAAATGGGAAAGTAATAGACCAATATTGAAATGTTGATATGAATGAATCTACATACAAGGTCATCATGTATACATATAGTATATTTTTAATTTCAGTACTATATAAACAGGTGTGAGATTCAGAAACGAGTAACTGGTATATGCATGTTAAATTGTCCTATATTTAAGCCAAGCCTGGATTGAGAAGACGAAGAAATAATCGATTTAAGTTGTTGAGAGTATTAATTGTAAAAATAAAAGATTTTTTTATTAATCAATTGTAGAAGAACAATAATGAAATTGATATAAAAGTAGTATAAGATTTTATTATCATCCTTTATTGTTAAACTAGGTCATTAACAGACTTCCTCCAATAATGGAGGGTGCAGTTAATGAAGTATAATGTTTTAAAGTTATGAGTTATATCGGTGACAAGATTTTGTTTGGGTACAACGTTACAGGAGTTCTAGAAAACTTTGTAAGTATGACTATATAGAAGGGACGAAATTAAAAATGAACTTGCAATATACATCTTAGCGAAATTTAAAACCGTATAGACCAATTTATACTACTTCATGGGGAAACTGTGATCCACATATTGTAAGAGTTAAAGAAAAAGGGATTATTAATATACATATAGCTCATACGCATAACTTCAGCGACAAAAATAATAAAATATGGAAGTAAAATATTAACTAACTAGAACAAAAATACTTAGGACTAGTAAGCAACCAGGAGTTTCCTACGCTTTAGATAAGAGATATCAATACTCCATATATAAACAGAAGAAATTAATTTGTGCAAAAAATATAATAGTTTTTTTCTTCACTAAAATTTAAAAGGGATCACCTAACTAATATTTTGTAAGTCGCAAGATAGCATAGTAGCTAAGTAAAAACCATGCACTGGAGTTAATTATATAGAGGATAGCCCAAATAGAGAATATTGTTGAAATATGGTGATAGAATTGTGTCTTCTCAAGAAATTTAATCTAAATTAAGAGACACAATTCTGCTCTGCTGCTCTACAGAAATTAATTCACAATTTAGAACAACATTCACAAACATGCATCAATCACATACAAAATTACATTTATTTACCTAAGAGAAACCAATTGGTAAAAACCCCTTAGGCTTACCTACATTAATCAGATAAATAGAGAATGTATTACAATTTCTTTCTTGCTCTAAGCTCAACCTGCAAGCGAATAACATTTATCTTAGCTCAATGAGTAGATCTAACCCAAACTTAGTCAATTTCTGCCTCTTCTTGAGCCCCTAATTCCTTTCCCAAATCCAAAAGAATTAGACCCCTATTTTTAGTAATTTTACTCCAATGGATTGTGCAATTCCCAAGGTTGGATCTCTGACTGCATGCAACACATGTACACTCAGGACTAGTCTACAACTAATGTTACATTGCCTTGGAATCTCCACCATAGTTGGTGAATTTAATTCTCTACACGCACTAGCTATTTTTTGTTGATTGATTACTTAATTGGATGATCACAGAGTTATATCATTGTCACACTGCACAACTTATCCCCAACTAGTTATATGAATAGTTAGAGCTAGTTTTACTGAATACAACTAGAAATATCTGAACTTGATTGCTACAAATTATCAATCACAAATGCATAACTAAACTCCAAGCCCTCTAACTTGAATTTACTGAGCTAACTAAGTAAAAATATCCATGTCAACTCACCTAACTACCTCCAAGTTTTATCATGGAGTGGAAATTAAAATTTTCTCAATTTGAGCAAGGCAAAGTCAAATTGGTACTTTCTTGCAACACTTCTCAACACTCCCTCTTAGCAAGAAAAGGATTTTCAACCACCCCTATCATACACCTGTGTAATTCAAACTTCCCTCTTAACAAAGCCTTTTGAAGATGTCAGCAACTTGTTCCTATGTAAGAATGTATTGTAGCAACATTATCCTCATCTGCACATAGTCACATAAATGATGATACTAGATATATATATATGTGTGTGTGTGTGTGTGTGTGTGTGTGTGTGTGTGTGTTTGGATCAATAGTGAGATATTGGATTCTCATAGAGCTTAATGCAATCTTGATTATCACAATAGATAACAATTGTATCTATCTCCTGACCAAATAGTACCACAAGTATATTTCTCATCCAAATTGCCTCACCGACTTCTTGACTCGCAACCATGTATTCAACTTATGCTGAGTTGAGGACCACATACCTATGCTTCATGTTGTACCAGGAGATTGTTGCGGACAGAACACTGAAAATTCCACCTGATGCAATCTTTCATTCGGATGGACTCCCTATCCAATATACATTTTTGAAGCCACACAGCTTCACTCCCTATGTTTTTTTATGTCATAATCCATACTAGGTAGTGCCTCTGAGGTACCATAAGACATGATTTAATGCCTTTCAATACAATTTGGCAAACCTATCCATAGCTTCGATCTGGTGGTTGATTGCACAACACATATCTAGTCATGTTTTCACAAGATACGTCAGTGAACCCACTAGCTACTGGTAAATGATAGCATCAACCTCTTCACCTGAAGTGGCATTCTCCTTCCTCTAGTTGGTCACTATAAGTACCTCCATGGGCTTACAACTCTCCATGTGAAATAGCAATAGTATCTCAGTGGTATACTTTCCGTGAGACACAAACAATTCCCCATCACCTTTCCATACTTCTAGTCCAAAGAAGTAGTGCATGAGACCCATGTATTTCATCTCAAATTCCATTACAAGGTCCTCCTTGCAAGAGCTAGTCAAATGCTCATCACCTATCAATATTAAATAACCAACATATAAAAACAATGATAAACAATTTACCTTCTACCAAAATATGATAAGGGTTCGCATCCGCTTTGCTTTTGATGAGGCCCAATCCAACGAGATAACTATCAATCCGAGTGTACCAAGCTCGAGGTGCATGTTTGAGACTATACAATGCTCCCTTGAGTCTGCACACATGAGACTCTCGTTAAATTGTCTTAAACCTTTTGGTTTATCTATGTACACTTCCTCCTCTATTGAGAAAAAAAAATTTCATCCATCTGGTGGATCTTCCACCCCATATGTGCAACTAGTGCAATAATTGATATAATGGATGAATACCTTGCTACGGGAGGAAAGGTTTCCTCATACTCGATTCCCTCAATTTGAGAGAATAATTTGGCCACAAATCTGGCCTTATACTTCTCTATTATTCTCTCTATTGCATGATTAACCTTGAAGATCCATCTCAAAACCACAATTGATTTAACTTCAGGTCTTGGGACCACTTCCAAAACACTATTCTTCATGATGGATTCATATTCTTCCACCATTGCATCAACCCAAATTGGTTTCCAAAATTCTTCCTCAAAAGCATATGGCTTAGTCTCTACAAGCTCATTCATTAGAGCCATGTATCCAGTGTACCTATCAGGTGACCTCCTTTTCCAACACAAATTTGAAGGAGTTCCCACATTCTCCCTCGCATCCTGAACCAATATATCAACTTCCTTGGTTATCTTTCTACCTTCTCTAGATGGTTCTACTTGAGTGGATGTCTCCCATCTGCCTCCTCTTTGATCCTCCATTTGTGGTTTCTCCACAACTTCCTGAAGCTCCTCCCAAGGCTCCTCCTTTGGAGCTAAAAACACCTCTTCTGGTTGGATATGAAGCTCCCTCTCAAGAGAGAATCTAATTTATTTCTCCTCATAAAAATTTACATCCCTTCACACAACTTTCATTCTGAGGGAATATAAGTACACTGGGTAATTGTGTGGAGTTTCGGTGTAACCCACAAAACTCCTAACTTTGTTGTCGGCTCAAGTTTCCTCCTCAAATATTTGGAGACATGGCAGTAAATAGAGGCTCCACAAATTTTGAAGTTATACACATCTTACTATCACCTCGAGAAATCCTCCTCTGGTGTAATCAGATGAAGAATCTGATGAGGACTCTATTTTTTCAAGTAAGATGTTGTGTTACATGTGTCTACCTACAAATCCAATGGTAGGCCTTGGTCATGTATTATAGCGCTCACATATCCCACAATGCTCTTGTTCTTCCTCTCAGCTAGCCCATCCTACCATAGGTTGTGGGGTACTGTGAGATCTCTTTGAATGCCTTCTTTTGCACAAAAAGACTTTAATTCATTCCAAACATACTCACCTCCATTTTCGCTCCTAAGATCCTTCACCTTCTTTTCGGTCTCTTTCTCAACTACTACAAATTTTGATAATGTCTCATCCTTCTTCAGCATGGATAAGATCCAACACTTCCTTGAGCGATCCAAGTGGATATCGGTGGCCACCCACCTATTCCATTTGGACCTGCACCATCAATTTTTACATCTTTTCACTTTCAGCACAACTTACTATTTTTAGCAGGTTTTCGGGCCCTGCACTTGCGGAGCCATTTTGGGACCCATAGTTTTGGTGCTTCATCTCCTAAGGTTAGGTTTTTTGACGTTTCAGGTTTTACATTGTTTCTCAACAATGAATAGGCCTTTGAGCTTCATTGTAATACAGTGGAGAGGCATGTAGCTGTCACATCTCTTCTCAGGGATATGCTATCAGTGCCCTCGCCCACTCATTTCTATTATTCCTGTAAGCATGTTTCAGTCATTTGTATTGTAACACAGTTCGAATTCCTGTAGCCGCCACGTCTCTTCTCAGAGATAAGCCTACCAGCGCCCTAGCTGTTTATTTACATTATTTTTGTAAGCATATTTTTGTTATTTGATATTAATTAAATGAAACATTATTTCCATTGCATCTCTATGTTTATGGTTATTTTTGTATTTTATTGCATTCCTGCATAAATCTGGATCAGTGGTATTAGAGCGGGTCTACTCTTTATCTGTTTTTATTTTCATATCCCCAATGCTGTCAGGGTATAAGGAGTTCTATCTTGATATGGTTGAACCATTGCAAGATCAGCCTCGCAAACCCCGACGACCCCCCATGGCGGAAGGAAAGATAGACGAGGGAGCAGGAGATTGTATCAAAATATTGCTCAGGGAGGCCCTCGAGAAACATAGGAACGCGATGATGGATAAATTTTCCCAGATCCTTCAACGGCTGCCCACATGTGGCACATCTACATCCAGCACATCCGCTAACAGGTCCGCGACATCCTGGACAAATCCAATACCAAGTTCAGCAGAATTTTTCCCCCTATGGAGGAACTTAACGCAATGGGGACCATTGCTTCCTACGGAGGGAGTAATGATCCAGGTGGATATCGGTGGCCATCCACCTATCCCATTTGGACCTGCACCATCAATTCTTGCAACTTTTCACTTTCATCACAAATTACTATTTTTAGCAGGTTTTCGGGTTCTGCACTCCCGGAGCCATTTTGGAACCCTAATGATCCAGGTGGATATTGGTCGTCGCCCGCCTGTTCCATTTGAAATGCCACCATCAATTCTTTCAGTTTTTCAGTTTCAGCACAACTTACATTAGAGGAATTTTGAGGTCTAAAATGGGCCTCCTAAGGAAATAATAAAACAATAGCTAAACCAATAAAATAATATTTATGAATTTATAATTCACTTTTTGCACCACAATCCATGTAACGATGGTTAAATTCAATTCAAAAGTTGTATCAAAATAAAATTAATAAAAAAATTGTATTGATGTGACTATAAATAAAAAAGAGTTTTTCAAGAAAAAATCATTATCATTGAAGAACTAATGCATTTGTCCTTTATACTTAAATAACTTAAAATAAAATATAAATATAAATTCATAGATTCTTAATTATATAATATGTTATTAATTAAAAGTTATATTATTTAAATTGTATAATAACATGTACTTAATGTACTATATAAATATAATATAATATAATAAATGTAATATATTATTTTATGTATGAATTTTATATTACATATTAAATTGATTTCATTTAAAACATGAGGATAAATAATATATAATATTAGTATAAACATAATTAAATGAATTGAGTTATATTTAAAATTAAAGAAAAAAAGTATTGTAATAGATTTAGTTTATGTTTATAAGTATAATATAAGATTTGTATACAATGAAATTTAGATTTTTTTTTTGCGCCCCAAACTATATTAAATCTAATATAACTTTTTTCAACATACAAAACCAATATACATTTTTTCATCATACATGACTAAAAAAAAATTTCTTTAATTTTAATATTTTTATATTGTTATCAATATTATAATAATATTATTTATAGAATTGATTTATCCTAAAATTACAAAGTTACATTTTTATTTATTTTTATTTTATATGTATAGATATTAACTTATAATTAATTAGAAATTGTAATATTAAATAAAATGAGATGAATATATAATTTAAAAATAAATATAAGAAAATATACAAATATAATATTTATTCAAAAGTGTGTAAAGACATGAAGATTGTGTAGGGATATGCATTGTTTCTTTCAAAAAATATGAAATGGAAATAATAATATTTTATTCAAAAAATGTGAAATGGCATTTATTATGAGTACTTTACTTTATGACTTTAAAATTACTTAAAGCACTACCATGGTTAACCAAGAGTTTTTATCCACCATTGAAAATGTGTCAAGTAAGTATCTTTAACTCAAGCAATGCCACTTCAACCATTAGGGATGACGTCATCCCCTAAAATGTGATTAGTTCTCGTAAAGTGAATTTTGATTGTACATTTTCCTTAGGAGGCCCGGTTTAAACCTCAAAATTCTCCTAATGCTATTTTTAGCAGTTTTTCAAGTCTTGAACTTCCGGAGCCGTTTTCAGGCCCTAAACGATTTTTTTTGGAAATCGCACCTCTGGAAAATATGATTCCGTTTCGGAATCAATATTCATAGTTAACAGTTGTAGTCCTCGAATAGATATTTCTAACAATGTATCATGTGTGTCAAATGGAGATAGTATGCCAAAGTTACAACCCCGGGAAGTTGAAACACCAATTTACCAAAATGGGGCCCATAGTTTTGCTGCTTCATCTCCTAGGGTTAGGTTTTTGGACGTTTCGGGTTTTACATTGTTTCTCACCAATAAATAAGCATTCGAGCCTCATTGTAACACAGTGGAGAGGCCTGTAGCCGTCACATCTCTTCTTAGGGATACGTTACCAATGCCCTCGCCCGCTCATTTCTATTATTCCTGTAAGCATGTTTCAGTCATTTGTATTGTAACACAGTTCGAAAGCCTATAGCTGCCACGTCTCTTCTCAGAGATAAGCCTACCAGCGCCCTAGCTGTTTATTTACATTATGTCTGTAAGCATATTTCATTCATTCTTTTATTAATAAAAGGAAGCATTATTTCTGTTGCATCTCTGTGTTTATGGTTATATGTGTATTCCGTTGTGTTCCTACATAAATCCGGATCATTGAGAAAACATCAATGACCTCCATTGTCGCTCCTGAGATCCTTCACCTTATTTTCGGTATCTTTCTCAACTACTACAAATTTTGAGAATTTATCATCCTTCTTCCACATGGAGAAGATCCAACACTTCCTTGAGAAATCATTAATAAAAGTAACATAGTAATTACGTATGCCAGCGGAGGCTATCTAGAAGGGTTCACAAGCATGAAATTGGACTCTCTCCATGAATACATGTTCTTTGTTGTCTTGATGATGGAATGTGGATTTCACATACTTACCCAAGGTAAAACCCTTGTAGACATCATGTTCCTCAAGTAATCATTTAGGGAGGGCAGTGGTTATTTGTTGCATAATTTTTAAGGCGTCGTGATACAAATGACCCAATATCATGTGTCAGAGCTAACCGATAACATGAATCTTCACTTTCTCTTCTTTACTGTTAGGTTCCCATGATTTGATAGATTTGTAAGACCAAATGCACAGGGTAACATTAGACCAGTCTTTGGAGTCCTAGGACCTAGCCTTCCTGGACTCAGAGAGGACTCTCTCTATTTGTGCAAAGGATGTGAACTTGTTTGCTTTAGGGTTTCATTTTAGGCTATTTGTTAAGTGTAGGGTTTGTTTGTTTGTTTTGGTTGGGTAAGATGGTCAAGTAGAATAGATGGAGTGAGGTAAAAGTCAATTCATTGGGCTATGGCATCTATAAAAGTCATGGGAAGTTCAACAATGAATTAGAGTGCATCACAAGGCAAATCCAGCATGGTCAATGGATTTTCAATGTTTGTGTGAAATGAAATGAACATCAAGTTTGTGAATCAAAGTAGGACAAAAGGAAATCAAGAATCATTTTTCAAATACTTAAAACAAGAAGGGAATTCAACACTATTTATCATAAAGAAGCAATCAATAGACAGGGCATACCAATAACTCTTTGATTCAACTCAAGCAAATAAGCATTTCAGACAAACAATCCAATGAAATATAGAAGGCAAGAAACTCATTTAACTTCTAGTGATTTCACCTTCAAGGTTAGAAAACATTTAAGATAAACAGATAACTTTAATAAAAGAAGAGGGAACGCCTAAAAATCATTGATCATAGCCATAAAGATCTTTAAAACAATCCTTCAAGCATGGACAAAGGGTATGATCAAAACATAGCCTCTTTGGCAAATCTAAACAATGGTACTTCAAAGAGAGACCTCAAGAAAAGTGTTTTAGTGATATCAAACAAGCAGGTCTTACCATAAAACATTTATGATATCTACTGTATTAAACCATTCATGACATAAACAAGCTTAGGAGGGTCTAGAGAGAAATTAAGAATTCTCTAAAATGACCTAGCAGAGGAAAACATAAAGGCAGTGAAGAACAAACAGAGTTAAGGTGTCTTTGAAGAACATTTCTTAGTCTAAATCCTTTGTCCTACTGCAACATATAAGGATGAAACAACATGATACATAAGAAAACATGGACTGAATAGAAGCACATCACCATTAACTAATCTCAGGGAGCCATTGGGCAGATTTTTCTTCTTTCATTTGCTGATGTTTCTCTTGAAGCTAAGATCTCAAAATCTGAAAGACATGTTTGCTTGAAACTCATTTCTACCTACCCAGCTTACTTTTCCAAACATTTTTTTCTTCCCTGGGTGCACTTAAACTGGAAAACCCTTGACATTCTTTTCTTTTGAAATCAAAACAAACTATCTACTTCTGCCCTTATTACTTCCAAGAGTTCAGATTATGCTAGTGAACTCTTTTATTCCCTACCTAGACTATTCATTTGTCAAGAGTAAGTTGTTTGACAGACTTCTTTCTCTAATCTACTGACATGAAATTGAAAACGTGATTCAAACTAGGATTAAGCTATCTGATCTACCATGGGATGTGGCATTAGGACAAGCTACACACAGACATTATTTTTGTACAAAACAAAACTAGAAAGTATGAGGGTCATGTTTGGATTCTCCAAGACAAAGTTGTGTCCAATCTCCCACAATGACCTAGTTATGGACTGGTTCAGTAGAGCGAACTTGTACTACTTGCCACGTGTCACTATTTTGTCTTTGAAATTGATAGCCAAGAAACTACAGTCTGTGTACTTATGACCACTTTTTACGACACTCCAATCTGATGCCCAGAGAGAGAGTTATTGAACTTTTTCCACGATCACCTCTTTGAGATGAAATTCAGGAGCCTGAAAAAGCACTACCTTCCATAGATCATATCTCCAAAAATATTGCGAACCAGGCTCTGAAATTTTTTGACGAATTTCCTCAGGATTTCATCTTCGCACCATATGGATTTCAGACTCTGAACCTTCGTACAAAAAAATTTATAGTGCAAATTCCACGATAACCTGTTTAGGAGCCTGAAAAAATACCTAACTTCCACAGATGATATCTCCTCAAATTGTGAACCAAGCTCTGAAATTTTTAGACAATATTCCTCAGGATTTCAGCTTCGCACCCTAAAAATTTCAGCTTCTAAAACTTCGTAGAAAAAAAGTTATAGCGAAAATGCCACGATGACGTGTTTGGAGCAGCAAAACCCTAGAATCCCAAGCTCTAATACCAAATGTTGGGTAACCAGCTTCAAAAATAGAAGAAAAGAGATATGAACGCCTTAGAAATAAGCCACTTCGAGGGGGTAACCTCCAATACATTACATAAATGCACAATTCTTGGATGATACAAATGAACAAAACCTCCTTCTATATATAGGAGTCCATGGGGCCACAATATAATCCTAGTGGGGCCACAATGTAATCCTAGCCGACCTAACAATAATAATGTAAGGGCACAATAATAACAATATGGGGGTTACAGGGGTACAAAAATAACAATAAGTGGGGCTACACTAACATAATAAGGGACTACACTATTAATATAGGGACTTAACACATCATTTGTTAGTCTTCCCATCTTTCTCTTTGGTTCAAATTTGAGCATGAAGAACCAGTATCTTTCCTTCCTAATCTATTCCTACTGAAAATTCAAATTTAGATGTTTGACAAGTTCTCTTTCACTAACCTATCAGCAATAAATTGAAAACATGTTCAGCCATGATTAGGTTAGATGACTGAACAAGACTCCTTTCTTATCAAGTAGTGGCATTTAGGCTTGCACACTTTCAGCATTACTAGTTTTTGGGTATGGGACTGTACCTCTTTTTCAAATCTACCCTCTTTTCCTTATTTCTTTGTTTTTGTGTTTTTTGTTTTTATGATCTCTCATTATACAATGTTATGTACAATGAATGAAAGTTTGAAACTAGGAATCTTGACAAAGATAGTGTCTGAGCATCATGCCCCTGACAGGATCTCCAACTAACTCTTCTCCATTTAGCTCTTATAAACATAAAACATTGTTACCTCCATTTGAGTGCATGGTGTAAGGATTTTTCCAAACATTTTAAAATAGGCCATGCTCTCCTTTGCATTTTCTTCTTGAGTCTTACTTCCAAAATTTGCTTCTGTTAAAGATCATTCTTAGGTGAAAAATGTATTCTTCCTTAGTGTTCAAGCAAACAAGGATGGCATCAATGTATATCATAGTGAAGTAATTCAAATCAAGACCCATGGCCCTTTGGAAAGTAGCTTCCACTCTCCTCAAACCAGAAGGCATTTGATCAAACATGTAGGTGCCCCAAGGTGCTTTGAAAGTGGCTTTATGTTGATTAATTGGAAGTGTTGCCACCTGATTGTAACCTGAAACACTACCAAGCAATGATATCTTGTTAGAAACTCCTACCCTTTGTAAATTATGATTTATCTTGGGAAAAGGGTATATGTTCTTTAGGGAGGGTTTGTCTAGGTACCTAAAGTCTACAATTAGCCTATACTTCTTTATTTTCTTTGTTAGTGACACAATTTGCTCAAAAGGTTCATTGTCTTTCTTGAAAGGAAACATTCTTTGAATAATGTTTGTGTCACAAGGCTTTAAGCTTTCATCACCATATACATAAGCATCCTGAAACTCTTTGCACAGTCTTATGTATTTCTGTTTTATGTAAGGTGATAGAATTTTGGATAACTTAATCATTTTGGGTTTTTTAGGGTACCTACGTTGTATTCCTCTATATCAGTCTTGGTAGGTACTACTTTAGGCTCCTTAACAATATTTTGGAATTCAACAACTCTTCTGAAGTGACAAAAACTTTTGGTGATGAGTTATCTTTGTATGGTAAGATCTTAAGGCTCCTTTGATCCAGATTCCTAGAAAACTATGTTATGTGAAAGTATTGCAGCATTTTTACATTGGCTGAAGGGAATGGTTCTATTTTTTATGCTCGTTCTTCATTTGAGCAACCTCATTTAGATTCTAAACTAGTTTTTGGTTTTGCAATTTCATTTTTAGTTTGCAGAAAATTAAGTTCAACTTTACCATCATGTTGTTGCTGTACCAGGTTGCTAGAGTCTAAGTTGTTGAGTTCTTCATGCAGTGCCTGATTTGACTGTTGATGTATGTCTGGATCTGTCTCAACTTCATTTAACTTTTCATCAATGTCTTCTTCATTATATAAAATGAATGATTCAATATCCGCATGGATGGAATAAAGAGGTGTGTTTTTTGGTCTTTCTTGGTTGCTAACCATAAACTTCATGTGTGATTCTCAGTACAATCTCTTTGTTTGGTTGAAAACAGGTATGGTAGCATATGACATGTCAAGTTGGAGGTTCCCTTGAAGCTTGGCTCCCCAAAATCTGGATAAAAGCATTCCATACTTAGGGGGAATGTCAGCTACTACTATGTCCATGACCAGGCCCTTAGCCGGGATTTGTGCTAGATTAACACATAGATCCTTGATTAGGCTCAAACACTTGAATCTGCTTGAATCGAAAGAATATAGGTCTTTGTAAGGCTTGGTTATTTCTAGGCCTAATCTCTCCATCACTACCTTTGGCATGAGGTTGTGAGAGGTACCGGAGTCTAGCATGGTATTATGTAATATTTTTTCATTTATGTTTAAACTAACATAGAAAGGGGGAATGGCTCCTTCTTGGTAGTTTCCTTCTACTTCAGGTCCAAACAACAGCTCAGGTTTGTCATATTTAAGTTTAAAGTATCAGTATCATTTCCCATGTTTAAGAATTTCATAACTTGGGATCTATACATACCTTGGGTTATCAGTTCAGTGAGAGGCATGGTGATCTTTATTTTAGCAATATCTCCCTCAAAACTGAAAGGCACTTGTGTTTTAGGCATATTTATATCAATTTTACCAGCCATAACTTTTTCCACAAGTTTAGTTTGTTGATTCTGAATTGGGACTTTGGACAAAAGATATTTCTCAGGGCCACTAGTAGGTGCACTATGGCAGCTTGGGTCACCACTTTGCTGGCTAGTTTGTCTTTGTTTGGATCAGTTTTCTTAGCCATGGTGTTGGTATTCTCTGTAGTCCTCTTAGGAATATTTTCACGTGTCTTCCTAACAGCAGTGTCTGTTTCGTTTCTCTTGGAGGTTTCTTGGTTTTTTTTTCTCCTAAGGTCATATTGCCTATGGACTTCCATTATGGCATTTTAAAATCCCAATTGGTAATATTCAGATTCCTCATAGTTTGTTTCAGTTTGATCTGAGGAAAAAAAAACTTGTTCTTCTTCTGTGAGAAAAACATCACCCTCATTGTCAGAACTTATTAGGTTTACATGGTTTTCTTCAGGTTCTTCAGACTCTCTTCCCTCTTCATCTACATAATTGTCTTGGAAAGGGGACCTGATTTGTTGGTCATCGTCTCTTGGTCTGTTTTGGGGAGGGTCACTTCTAAAGTTTGGATTCCTATTTTTTTTTTGGGATTTGCCTGGTTTTCCCTAGGAGGTGTTCTTTCACTCAAGTTTATTATTTCCATCATTCTTTCCATTACCCTTACTAAATTGTCAATCTTGGAATCAGATGAGGAGGTTGAGGCCATAGTTTCATCTTTTTAGGTGACTCTCTTTTCTGATCTCATCCTAGCCCTCTTTTCAATCAGGTTGGCCTCTACACTTATAGCTCCCTTTCACATGTCTTCTAAATTTAGGGGTTGTCTCTCTTAGTTGATAGGCCATGTTTGGATCTAAAACTTCTGGAAATTTTTCTAAAGCTAAGCCTTGTGGGTGTTTCATGTCTGGTGGGAGGGCATTGTAAACACTATTGAACCCGTTACAATAGTCTTGGACACTTTCCTTGATATTTCTCTTAAGGTTGTTATATTCTGAGAGGATTTGGAGAGGGTTTTTCTTGATTTCCCACTTGTTTATAAATGTCTTGTAAAGGGAAGGGAGATCATGTATGGTGTTAGGAGTCAATATTTTGAACCATTTTTTGGCTTCTCCTCCTAAGATTTGTGCAAATATGATCATTTTAATGGTTTCCTCTTCTATTTCCATGTAATCAAAGGCATCACTTATCATATATACATGTTGTTGGGTAGTGATGGATTCAGCTCCGGTAAAGTGAGGGATTTTGGATTGGTAATCATGTGGCAAAGGTAACAAAGGTTGTGGCAGTGCCAAGGGGGCATACCATGTTGCCATAATGGGAGTGAATGGGATCCAAGGATGATTTAAAAGGGGATGGTTTGTGAGAGGGGGTGGGGGATGAAGTGGAGTGGTTTGAAAAGTGGATGTGTGGATGGGGGTGGTAGAGGTACTTGGACCAGCAAACTGGTTTTGAGCAGACTTGGTATGAAAAGAGCTAAAGTGATGGAGAAGCTAAAAGTCAGGAGGAGTGGAAGGAGAGGCTTCTCTGCTTGAACTTTGATGCAAATCTAAGGGCTTAAGGTCAGTCTGGTCAATCCCACTTTGTGACTTGGTTCTAAAAAGGTTTCTTGTGTGATGTAAGTCAAGCTGGGGATCTTGCAAGGTTGTAAGATGTTCAGGGATGGAGCTTGATCTATGAATGGTCCTAACAGTAGTTGAGTTTCCAGTTTTAGAAGTTTGCACAAAATATTTTCTGGGTCATCAACTATGGTGGGAGGGTTTGGGTCCGGGTGAGATCTGGTACTGATCTTTTGTGAAGCCAGATTTCAAAACACAAGGTATAGAGAGGCTGAAATTTTATGTCTATTTTCGGAAGGCTGACCTCTCTTAATGTTTTCTAAACTCACACATTGTGTGACTAGGACTCTAAACTTCTCAGGGCTCTTTTGACACAATCTTAGGGAATTTTAATGAGAACTAGTGAAGTAATAGGCCTACTGGAGGCTAGTGGAGTCGCCAGGTGGATGTTTTTAGTTGTTTTGAGGATATGTTTGTATGTTCCACCACCAATAACTGATTAAAAAAAACCAATATAGGGGTGTTTTTTGGGTTTTCTGAGTTCCTTTATGTAGCCCTAAGGTTTCTATGAGTGTCTTCCAGTTGATTCATCATTTTGCTAGAATGGTGAAACAATTAAATTCTACTATTTGGCTGACAGTTTGAGTTCTCGATGATTTGATAAGGGTTTTTGAAGTCCTAAGGAGTGCTTATATTGTCACTAATCTCAGAAAGCCTCTCACCTTAATTTCCAATTGTGTTAGGCTATGAGTTGGTGACAAATCAATAGATGTTGTGTAACAAGGGTTTCTGAAGTCCTAAGGAATACTTATATGGTTATTGACTCAAAAGGTCCCACCGTGATCGCCATTATGTTAGGTTCCCGTGATTTGATAAATTGGTAAGACCAAATGCACAAGGTAACATCATACCAGTCTTTGGAGTCCTAGGACCTAGCCTTCCTGAACTCAGAGAGGGCTCTCTCTATTTGTGCAAAGGATGTGAACTTGTTTGCTTTAGGGTTTGATTTTAGGACAGTTTTTAAGTGTAGGGTTTGTTTTTTGTTTTGGTTGGGTAAGATGGTAAAGTAGAATAGATGGAGTGAGGGAAAAGTCAAGTCATTAGGCTATGGAGTCTATAAAAGTCATGGGAAGTTTAACAATGAATTAGGGAGCATCATAGGGAAAATCTAGCATGGTCAATGGATTTTCAATGTTTGTGTGAAATGAAATGAACATCAAGTTTGTGAATCAAAGTAGGGCAAAGGGAAATCAAGAATCCTTTGTCAAATACTTAAAACAAGAAGGGAATTCAACACTATTTAGCATAAAGAAGCAATCAATAGACAGGGCATACCAATAACGCTTTGATTCAACTCAAGCAAATAAGCATTTCAGACAAACAATCCAATGAAATATAGAAGGCGAGAAACTCATTTAACTTTTAGTGATTTCACCTTCAAAGTTAGAAAAAATTTAAGATAAACAGATAACTTTAATCAAATAAGAGGGAACTCCTAAACATCATTGATCATAGCCATAAATATCTTTGAAAAAATCCTTCAAGCATGGACAAAGGGTATGATCAAAACATAGCCTCTTTGGAAAACCTAAACAATGGTACTTCAAAGAGAGACCTCAAGAACAGTGTTTTAGTGATATCAAACAAGCAGGGATTACCATAAAAAATCTATGATATCTACTGTATTAAACCATTCATGAGATAAATAGCTTAGGAGGGTCTAGAGAGCAATCAATAATTCTCTAAAATGACCTAGCAGAGGAAAACATAAAGGCAGTGAAAAACAAACAGAGCTAAGGTGACTTTGAAGAACATTTCTTAGTCTAAATCCTTTTTCCTACTGAAACATAGAAGGATGAAACAACATGATGCATAAGTAAACATGAACTGAATATAAGCACATCACCATCAACCAAGCTCAGGGATCCTGCAAGCAACCCTTCTCCATCAACAAGCAAAACAAGCCATTCACAAGCTCCACAGCACCAATTTCCTCTTCAAGCTCCAAAAAACCATGTATTGCTCTCAAGAGTCATCAAATGCCAACCTTTTACAATGAATCCCTCATGCTCTATTTTTCTAGAAAAGGAGGGAAAAAAACCCTAAATAGGGTTGAAAATGTCAAAATCATCCATAAATGTCATAAATGCCCAAGAGACCATGCAAGGCCCAAGGCACAAAATATCTCATGAAATAAATGCCAAAATAACTCCTAGCACCTAATTTTGGATTGATTTGCCTCAAAAAACATTAAAATGTTAATGAGTGTTTTTTTTTTTACTTTTGGGCATGCACAGTGTGGCCTGAACGCCCAGCACCTTCTTGGGCAGAAAATAGGTCCACTTGCATCCAAGTTTTGGTGACCTTCACAATGTCGGAATTTTCTCCGTGATGGCCTGTTGGAAAGATGGTTGAGTCTACTTTCCAAATATACCCTTGGTTTTATAAATGAACTTCATTTACCTGTCCAAAAGGCAAATTTACCAACACTGCTATAGGCGCAGCACCAAGTCTGAAAATGAGGCAGAAAGGTGAAAAATGAGGTATTTTTTGGCCTTTTCAAGGATCAAAAATGCTCCAAATGCTCTGAAATTTGGTGACCATACTGTACTAGACATGAGGATTCCAAAAATTCTGAATTTTATTGCTGAGAGTGCCTGAGATGAAAGCGTAGCGCCAGGGATGTTGCGCTTAGAGGCCTCCAAATTCACAAAAACACAAAACTTTTCAAAAAATCCTCAAAATTGGTGCATGTCTCCCTCATGAAGTTTGAGAGACCTGTAGAGAATTTTGTGCCAAAATTCCAAGGTTAGCTTGGTATTTTTCCTCTTTTAGTGCTTGGATCTTGATTTGGGCCTTCTTGAGTTTAGCCCTTGCAACTTGGTTTCTCCGGGAATAATGCTTAATCATCCTTCTTTGGAGGTCAAGGTCCTTATTAGATTTCTCCAATTTAGCATCCAAGTGTATCTTGGCTCTTTCCAACCAAGGCTCCCAATCATGTGTTATCTCTATGGCCAACAGCTCATCTAGAGGGAGCTGCTCTGCTAAGGTTGATTCTTGTTCCCTTTGTTTTGCCAATGCCTTCTTCAACCCCATGGTTCTAGGCCTCCTCCTAGTCTGCCTTCTTCATCCTCACTCTCCTTATAGGTTCCCATGAACTCATTTAGATTTACCTGTACCTTTTGAGATTATTTCTGGGACCTGATGGCTCTAGCCTCATAAATTACAAATTTTGCCCCTAACTGCTTGTTTTCCATCTCAAGGGCATCATTCACACTCTTGGCCCTATCTATATTTTCTTGGAGGTCTTCAATTAGGGAATTCTTGTTCTGGATGATCAAGTTTTATATTCTTTCTTGATTCTCTTTATCATTGTCCACCTGAATGATTTCAAACTCCCTCTCAACCTCGTGATCTTCTTCTTCTTCTTTTACTTTTTATTTACCTTTTTCTAGTGGCTGAGCTAAGGTGGATGGCATGGTCCCTTGCCTTTTAGAGGCAGCAAACACATACCTTACCCCTCTCTGATATGTCAATGGAAGAGGTTTTCTTTTGGTCTTGTTGGTGTCTTTATTATGGCTGTGATCCTTGATTTTTTCATCAAACTCTTAATTTTCATTATTAGTATCATCAGTCATCATATTTTATGCTTCATCATTGTCCTCTTTGTTCTCAACATCATCACCACTCTCATCCTCTTCACCAATTTCTGCATTGTCATTTTTTTCTTCATTAAAGCTTCTTACCTCTTCATTGTTGTGATATTCAATTTGACTATCAGCCCCTTCATCTCCTTCATTATTTTCATGACTATCATTAGCCTCTTCTTCATTTTCTGCATAGTCATCATCTTCATTTTGTTTATCATTGAAGCTGCTTGCCTCTTCACTATTGTGGTCTTTATTTTCATTATCACCCTCTCCACTTTTTTCACGGTCTTCATGACTGTCATGACTGTCATGATTGTTTTCCTCTTTACTGTCTTGTCCATCACTAAGGCTTGCTTCATGGGTGTCGTTGCTGCCTTTAGCCTCTACATTTTCCTCACTATTTTCATCTTCATCTTGGTTGCCCTCTTCATCACTGCTCAATTCATTTTCACTGTCATCCCTTTCATTTTATTCACTGCCATCCCTTTCATTTTCTTCACTGTCATCCTCTTCCTCTGTTTCCATGTTCTCTGCCTCCTATTGGCTCAACTCATCATCACCCTCATATTCACTTTGGACTGATTCACTATCACCTTCACCCTCATTTTCATTGTCTTGCTCACTTCTACTTCCTTCTTGTTCTGATGCATCAGGAGAAGGTGAGAAAGGGAGGTTTTCTTGAGGAGAGGTTGCTTGTGTAGATGATGAGGCATGATTTGTAGGAGGTGATAGAGGAGTGGAGGGAGGAGGATGAGATGATGAGGGTAAACTAGGCTAATGATGAGGTTGTGGACTTGTGAATATCTCATGAGCTATGAACACCTCCCAAGGTATGCCTTTTTGCTCCAACTAATGTAGTACCACCATCTTGATCAAGAAGTGGTGGAATAAACTATGCATTTTATGGGTATACCTCCTCCTTCGGACAACAAATACATCTTGTCTATACTCCTATACAAGTAATAGGGAAAATGAAGCATATTAACCCTAGTGAAATGCACGAGTAATCTGACATGGTAGGAATAGAGTCTAGAGTATCTCCCCTCACAGATAAAGTATTGCATGATGACCTTCATTAGGGGTGCACACCTCTCTCGTAAGTGTGAGAAAGGGAAAATAGTCTTGCAGCCCTCTTTATACCTAGGCTTGAGGAAAGGATTATAGTAACTCATGTCCAACTTTTACCTCTTGAACCATTTTTCACCAACATCAGGAAGTCCAGTAGCCTGAGCAATGGTATCTTATGAGAGTTCAAAGGTCACCCCTAAAAAGCTTGATTTTGTTATGTAGGTTAAGAATGAACAACCTTGTAAGCTCTGGGTGATTTTGTACTTTTTTTACCCGTTCACAAAACTGAAAACACCCTACATTCTGAAAGCATGTGAGAATCATGGGGGAGGAAGTAATCTCCACTGTGTCTTGGGGCTCAAATATGTTAACCTTCCCACCCTTGTGCTTTGGCCTCATAGGCACTTGACCTCCTTCACTACTCATACTTCCTTATTCTCCAGACATGGTGACTAAGGTTGGTTTTAGACAAACTTAGGCTTGCTTGTGAAACTAATGTAGCAGGAGTGAAATGAAATGATGGTGAGGGAAGCTCTTGCAAATGAGTGAGATGGAGGTGAGTTTATGACTGATTATTTTTTAGCTTGGAGGAGGGCTTAACTTGAACTGATTGCAGTTACCCTAATTCACACTCCCTTTAACTGGCAATTTTTTTTTTGGAGGTCAAAACAAAGGGTTGACCATGGTAACTTAGGGTTTGTAGGCACTAGGTTTTGATCATTTCCTTTTAACCATTAATTCATGAATTTTCACTTGAGGAAGGGGAAAAATGTCCACTTACCACTTTTGACCCTTTTTTGCAGTGTCTTGGAAGCAACTTGGATGATTTTTCCTTGTGTTTTGGTCAAATTTTGCAATTGAGAGAGCCTTTAGGCCTAAGCGCTACACCGGGCAGAAATTTGGGCCAGTCGGGTGCTCCTGGGTGCAGCGCTGCCCACATGCAGACCTTTCGGGCTACTACGCGCAGTGCTACATGAGTTTCTAGGTAGGTCGGGTCCTCCTAGGCGCAGCACTGCCCGCGTGCAGGCATGTCAGGCCTTTCCTATGTCTGTTGGGATCCTTTAAGCGTAGCGCTGCCCGCGTGCAGGTCTGTCGAATCCTTCCTATCGAGCGAAACTGGGTGAACGCGTAGTGCTCACCTCTCAATGTAGCAGGCTCTGCTCTAGGCGCAGTGCAGTGTAAATTTACATTGTGATTCCTCCTCTACGCGTAGTGCCAGGTTCCCTAGGCGTAGCGCCTGTTCCAAAGCGCAACGTCGGGTGACTTCACCTGAATTCTCACAAAAACTCAGAAAATTCTCCTTTGAATGTTTTTTACTCTTTTGCGGGTGACAAATGAACTAAATGAGGAGGGAAAAATGGTCCTTTATACCTTTAGGGAAATAAATTAAAATAAAAAACCCATTTTTCTAATTTTTTCAGAGTTGTTCCAATTGACTAATAATCCCTTGACCCTTTTTGTTGTGGATGTACTTGAGAACAAGGTTTTTTCCCTTTTTCACTGCTTTTTTGGGCATGACAAACTTACTTTTTACAATAACCATAATCATGTTTGCTATACCTCCTCTAAGCCACTTATGATTTATTGCAGGTGCCATGACATTGATTTTGAACTTTTTGATGTTTATTGATCTTTTGACATATTTAGTTAGACAACAGGAAACTTCATAATCAGTTTTGATTTTTGTCTTGAAATTCAACCCTGTGCTTTATTCATTTGATCATTTCAATGCCAATAACTGAAAATTAAGACTTGATTTTCGTTATACTGATACTCTTTCATGTTTTCCCTTTGAGGCAATGAAACACTTTACCTTGGCAAACCATAGAAGTCACTTTCAAGAGCCTCTTCAAGCCTTCTTCTGTTGTTCTGATGAAGGCTCATCATCTTCATTTCACCCTCTTGCCTACCTTTCCAAAACCTTAGGTTTTTGGGTTTTTGGAGAAGAAAAATTAGTGTTGTCTTCTAAGTTCTCTATATCCCTTTCAATTTCATTCATTTCTTTCCAATTTACCTCACTTTTTTCCTTCTTCATTTATAGTTTCTAAAAACCCTCAATTCATGTTTGGTTGTGTTGGTATGCCTCTATCCATGTGATTTTATGCTCTGATATTTGCTTGGCATGCTGCTGGTCAAATCAAACCTGGAGACCCTGGTTCTCCTGAACATAGGCTGCATCCTCCTCCATTTTCTTAATTATATATTCTAATGAGGAGCAGGCCTCTTACCTTACCCATTTTCCTGTTGATAGCCACCTTGACACTCCTGCATAAATGTCAAAAATGAACAGTTGCCTTTTGCATAATTGTGTCTTTGGTAAAGCAGTCCTCCTTGAAGTTCTTCTTGATCTAACTTGGACAAAAAGGTGTTTATCATTTTCACATTTGTATTCAGCTTTTAGCACATGAAAAATAATGATTTAGAACACCAAAGACAACCCTACAACCTATGAAACCCTAGTGACCTAGTGGGAGGCTCTTTGACTTGGTCTTTGACTTGAAAGCTTGTCTTGGGGTCTTCAAGTATGAAAAACGGAGTTTTTGACAATTTGATGTATTGTTGATCCAAAATCAAATGTATTTGATTTATCTCAAGATTCTACAGAGATAGTTTTGAGACAATTAATGCTTGAGGCATTTGATGAACATGGGAAAGGGTAGGTTATTTGGCATTCCTAGGTGGAAGTGGGAGGGTTATGGGTAGGAAAAACAGATTACTGAGGTTATGGGTGTGAAAATGGGATAGAGATGAGTGTCATGAGCCCATGATGGGTCTTCTAGGAGTGATAAGATAATTATGGAATGGAAAATTAATGAGATAGTGAAAAAATTATCCTAAGGATAATGAAGGTAGTGAGATTTCTAAAACTCACAATATTCATGAATTTTGTTTTTAGAAATCTAGGATAAGCATTTAGTCATCTAGAAAATGGCAAAAATTATTGATGACTAACACTTACTACTTAATGCAAAACAATCTTCCACATCAAATTTATACACGTTCTTCACATGAACCCCAATATGTTTAACCTGTCTAGTAGCTATGTGCCTAAAAAAGGATTTACCATTACTGAACATTACATCATAATCGCGGTGTTCCAAAATTTCTATAGGGATGATGTTCTTCTTTAGGCCTATAAAAAACATGAGATATTTGATGTGAAGACGGGATCTTGAATCCCTCTTAAAAGTTAATGTACCAATCCCGATATCACTGTACCTTCCATCGTCTCCAAGATCAATATGCATATGGAGATATTTTCCCTCCAGGTCACTGAAATAATATCTACACCCTGTCATTTGGAATGAGGTACCTGATTCCAAGTACCACACACTCCCCATCACATTTCTGGTCATGCATGTGAAAAGGGTGAAGTCTAGCTTGAAATTTGAATCCAATGCTTCACTAATTACTCCTCCTGAGTTCTTTTTTATATACTTTTGGTGTTAACACTTTGTAGCATAGTTCCTGAATTAATGAAAATTGAAGCATTTTATTTTTGACAAGTATTTCTTATTACCCCCTTGGCTGGAATATTGTTTGGTTTTATATTTCTTCCCTTTTCCCTTCTTTCCTTTTCCAACCAATGCAAAATTTTCTTCATCCTCTCCCTTGGATGAAGTTCCACCTCTAGAATTTCGCCAAACTTCATCGTGTACCAAATTAGACCATAAGAGTTCCCAATTCGGTAATTTCTCCCTCCCATTCACTGAGTCCTAGTACCTATTCTAGATTTTGGGAAGACTTCGAAGCGTTAGGATCACCAGCTCATCTTATGTAACATTCACACCAAACCCTCCAAGCTCATCCCAAACTTTTGTAAAATTCGTGAGATAGTGTGGAATAGTATCATTCTTATGCATCTTGATGTTTCGAAGTTTGTCTTTGAGGGCCAGTTTTCTGTGGTCACTTCTATTATCGAGTATCTTTGTCAGTGACTTCCACATTGCAAAAGGAGTTTCTTTTCCATTGATATTTGAGATATTTTGATCTCGCACTCCCTCCAATATTATTCTCCTCACCTTAGCTACACCTTTCTTCCATTGTTCTAGGTTTTCAACATCAGTTGATCCTGGTTTTGGAATGTTTGTCTAGACATATTCCAAAAATTCATTGTCATCAATCACTGCCTCCATGTGATCCTTCCAGAAAATGAAATTCGATATTCCTTCCAATGCATAGTCTAATCACATTCCGTTGAAGTTCCTTTTCCCAACTCTAATGAAATCCTACTACATTGAAGCTGCAAATTCGAACCTCCTGAGGAACAACTTCAAAATGATTGTTCTAATGTGAATACAGCTTTGATACCATGTATAAATATGGTGATATAATTGCAATTGCTCAAGAAATTTAATCTAAATCAAGAGACATAATTATACTCCACTACTTTTTGGAATTAATTCACAATTTAGAACAACATTCGCAAACATGCATTAATCACATAAAAAAATACACAAATTTATCTATGGGAAACCAACAGGAAAAAATCCCTCAAGCATGCTTACATTAATCAAATGAATAGAGAATGTATGACAATTTCTTTCTCACTATGAGCTTTACTTGCAAGTGATGTATGACAATTTCTTTCTCACTATGAGCTTTACTTGCAAGTGAATAACCTTTCTCTCTGCTCATTAAGAAGGTTTTGGAGCAAGCTCCCCTAGGGTACTTTTTGGATTAATTTTGTTTAAGTTTTTTTGTACGCACTGTGAGCAGATGGTCAAAGGGGCTTTGGGGCGGGTCAAAGTCCCTTAATTATTGTAAAGGGTTAAAGGGAAAAACCATGAGTCTCAAACCATGGTTTGAGACCATGGTATGTGCACATTTAATATAATATAAATATGTAAGAGTCGAGTAAAGAAAGAGATGGAATGAAATCTTAGATCAGTTTTGTTATGTGTCTTTGTTAGTTTGGGTTTTTGTCTAGGTAGAAAGGCTCCCGCTAGTTGTGTGCACGAAGACCTAATTCCCGAGCTGTGTGCGTACTCTATTGTTGTGTGCGTAGAAAGATATATTGTACTAAATTGAAAATCTCTTAATAAATAAGGCATTTTGGTGAACTCAAATTATTATGTGATTTACTGTCTTAGATTATCTGTTATATGTTGTAGATCTAGATCTATTCTATTGTTGTGTATTTACTTCAGTGAATCGTTAATTGGATCTGTGCGCAAGTATTAGTCTATGTTAGATAAGTAGATTTGAATGAAGTACAATTAACTACTGCAAGCGAATTTATATCGCAATATTTTGTGATAATCTGCGAAATGATTAGATTTGTTTACCATTGACTATGCGTGCGAAAATATGTTATATTATCTGCAATAATTCTAATTAGATATACCACATCAAAATCTCCCTCAGGGTGCATGATGCAGGGGCATTAGACACTAGCCAGCAATGTAGGAGGTTTTGTCCACATGTTGTGGCTAGGAGGGTTCAAAATCATTCGAATTGTAATAGCAAGGTGTCAATACCTTAGCTGACTATTGCATTTAGATCAGTTAGAGTTCATAGAAGTCGAATAGTTAGTTCAGTCCATCTGTCATGTTCAGATATACGAATAATGTAATTAAGTTTTGTTAGAAGATAGACGGTCCTCACCGAGGAACCGAAGAGACACATTGTAATGCATATAAATTGTATCCCCCGGATGTATTGTGGAGAGGATATTTCCACAGTCAACTTATGTGTTAAGAAATTGCTTTTGGTTGAATAAATTTTAGTGCTCATTGATTATCAAATTGTCTTGAATTGATATTTGTGAGGAATTTGTTTAATTGTAAGGCGATTGAACATTGTTTTGTGTATAATTGTTGAATTGAGTTGTTCTATAATCTCCGCATCTCTATGTCCATTGTTTTCTCTTGAATTGTTCGAACAAGCTCTGTTGAATTAAATTCCACTCATAGAAGAGGTCTGTGTATAGTCGTGGTCGCTGAACCCTGTCTGTGGTAGTGAAAACCCCGCTTACACAGAAATAGATTGTTTCGTTGTTAATCCTGAACTGAGGTTAGACCTTGAGTCAGCGAACGGGAGAGCATAGAAAGGAAGTCGTTAACCATAGTTGATCACTGTTCAAAGGCTAGAAGCAGTTTTGATCGCACCGCCTTTGTGGGGCGAGCGGTATTCAAGAAATTGGAGCGATCACATTTGTTGGAGGACACGTGGCATAAGGCGGGTTTCCAAAACCGCCCTCATTGCGCATTAACTTTCGACCGAGGACCCCACGCGATATTGATACACGCCGTCCGATCTGGAGGTTGGTCATCGAACGGTGATCGCACGTAAAGGAGTACGAGAGATAACTTAAGGTATGGACGTTCATTTTTCTGAATCCACATCGTGTAGGTGTGGGCCGAGGGACTAAAGTTGTCTATTTAAAAAGCGTCGGGTTATTAATATGAGATACTGAAGGGTGATGACCTTAGTATAAATTTCGACGAGAGAATTAAAGTTAGGGATATATTTAAATTTCCAAAGTTGCCGAATATATTTATTTGTCAATTTCTCCGAAATTGATAAATAAAATTACAAGAAAGTTGTGGAAGACCACGTGGAGATGAATTGAGTTAATGGAGTGAAAATGCTGACAGAGCTACAATAGTAGACCAGCTCTCCTTAGGGGGCCGAATTCAATTTTTTTGTTGTCAATTGTGGTATCAGAGCGTGTTTTGAGTTGTTTTTGCAGAGAATTAACATGGAAATCTGAGTTGGAAGAGGTGCTGGCAGAAGGAGACCTGTTGCCAATGCAAAAGTGTTGGAGACCTTGCAGAGGGTCCAAGCCAGAACGGATGCCATAGAGTGAAGACAACCCAGAGATCCTGAAGACATCGCGAACCTGAGATAGAAGAAGCTGGAGAAATTTTTGAGATTCCTCCGGACATGAGGCTCCTCAGAACTGTTCTGGGGTCTGCAGTTAAGCCCAAGATTGAAGTATCAAGTTTTGCAGGAGTATTGAATCCAGAGGAGCTGGTGGACTAGATTAATGAAATGAACAAGTGCTTTGACTATGAAGAAATGAGCGAAGATAAGAAGGTCAAGTTTGCAGTAACAAAGCTGAAGGGACATGCTGCACTTTGGTGGGATGGAGTGCAAGAAGAAAGAAGGAGAGTTGGAAAACAACCTATCAAGAGCTGGACCAAAATGATGGCTAAGTTAAAAGGTAAGTTCTTACCTAGTGATTATTAGCTAACATTGTTTAGGCAAATGCAGAACCTGAGACAAAGGTTGCTGACAGTAAAGGAATACACAAAAGAATTCTATAGAGTAAGCATAAGAGCTAGAAAATTTCAAGATACACCAGAGAAGACTGCCAAATATGTGAATGGACTCAAGTTGGAGATCCAAGATGAGATTTGTCTTCTGTCTCCAAAGACAGTTGAAGAGGCCTATCAGATGGCCTTGAAAGCAGAAGAGAAACTCCTGAGGAAACAGTCTGCCAAAGGGAGAGGTACTTTCCGTGGAAAGGGAATTCAAGGTGGTAGAGGAAAGCCTACTACACCCAGAGAAGGAGCTAAGAGTAGCTCACCTCAGAATGCATCTACAGAGGGTGATGCAAGAGGCAGAAGGGGTTCTTACAGAGGAAGAGGAGGCAGAGGCAGAGGTAGAGAATTGAGGTGCTATAGATGTCAGCAAGTGGGACACAAGCACTATGAGTGCCCGGAGAATGTGGGTGTTGGTCCACGAAATGCTTTTGTTGCCCAGGCTGGAGAAGAGGCAGCAATTGAAGAATAAATTTTACCAGAGAGGGAAGAGTCCTTGGTGGTTAATAAGGTCCTATTGAAACAAGCCAAAGAGGTCACCGAGCCTGCACAAAGGAAGACTTTGTTTAGGAGCATATGCAAAGTCCAAGGGAAATGTTGCCAGCTAGTCATTGATAGTGGCAGCACAGACAATCTGGTTTCCACTGAGGTGATAGAGAAGTTGAAGCTGAAGACAAGGGAGCATCCAACTCCCTACAGGGTGTCCTGGCTGCATAAGGGGCACCAGCTGATTGTAAAAGAACAGTGTGAGATAGAGCTGCAAATGGGAAACTATAAAGACAAAGTCTTGTGTGAAGTGATGCCCATGGATGTGTGTCACATACTGTTGGGTAGATCTTGGCAGTTTGACAGAGCAGCAGTGCATGATGGCAAGAAGAACACTTACGAGTTCTTCAAGGACGGGGTACATTATACATTGATACCCATGGAAGAAGGAGAGCCATCAAGCAGAGTGGTTGATCCAAAGACCTTGTTGTTGAGAAGGAAGGAATATCTGCAGCAGATAGAAGAAGAAGAGGTAAGTTTTGTTTTATTTTGCAAACCTAAGGTAGTTCTTACTTCTACAAAGATTTCTGATTTGCCAATAGAAATCCAAGAGATGTTAGACAATTATTGTGACATTGTTGTGGATGATTTACTTGATGAGCTGCCACCTGTAAGGAAGATCAGCCATCAGATAGATTTTATCCCTGGTTCAAATCTGCCAAATAAGGCAGCCTACAGAATGACTCCCACAAAAAATGAGGAAATCAGGAGACAAGTACAGGAATTGGTGGACAAGGGACTGATCAGAGAAATTTTGAGTCCATGTGCAGTGCCAGCAGTATTGAACCCAAAGAAAGATGGAGGCTGGAGGATGTGTACTGATTCCAGAGCAATAAATAAGATAACAATCAGGTACAGATTCCCTTTGCCCAGAGTTGAGGATTTAATGGATTGTTTGAGTGGTGCTAAATATTTTTCAAAAATAGATTTAAAAAGTAGATATCATCATATTAGAATAAGAGAGGGTGACGAGTGGAAAACTACCTTTAAAACGAATGAAGGACTATATGAATGGATGGTAATGCCTTTTGGGTTGTCAAATGCACCTAGCACTTTCATGAGACTTATGAATGAAGTATTGAAAGAATTCATTGGTAAATTTATGATAGTGTATCTGGATGATATATTAGTTTTCAGAAAAACTAAAGAAGAACATTTAAGGCATCTTAACTATGTCTTGAAGAAGCTACACCAAGAGAAATTGTTGATAAACTTAAAGAAATGCTCATTCATGAAGGGAGAGTTGGTGTATTTGGGATTTTTTGTCTCTGCAGAAGGATTGAAGATGGACCCAGAAAAGGTTAAGGCAATTGTGGAGTGGCCTTCACCTAGAAATGTTTGTGAGGTAAGAAGTTTCCATGGACTTGCTAGTTTTTACAGGAAATTTATAAGAAAATTCAGTAAGATTAATGCACCCATCATTGAGACAATAAGGAAGAGAAAACAGCCATTTAAATGGATTGTTGAAGCAGAAGGAAGCTTTAAAATTTTGAAGCAAAAGATAACTGAAAAGTCTGTGTTGATTCTGCCTGATTTTACTAGACCATTTCAAGTGAAGTGTGATGCCAGTGGAAAGGCCATTGGAGCTATGCTGAGTGAGGATGATAGACCTGTAGCCTATTTCAGTGAAAATATGAATGACACCAGAAGGAAGTATTCCTCTTATGAGAAGGAATTCTATGCAGTTGTTCAGGCATTGAAAAAGTGGAGGCATTACTTGATATCCAGAGAATTTGTATTTTACTCTGATAATCATGCTTTACAGTACATTGTACAGCAGCCCAAGTTGAATCATAAGAATGCCAAATGGGTTGAGTATCTCCAAGGTTTCAACTTTGTTTTGAAACACATAAGTGGCCAAGCAAATAAATTAGCTGATGCTTTGAGTAGGAGGCACATGCTTGTTCAAGAAACCAGTTTTGAAGTTGCAGGATTTGATTTTCTCAAAGAATTGTATAAAATAGATTCAGATTTTAAGGAAGCATTTGAGGCATGTTGTAATCCTGTTCTAACAGATAGAAGCCAGTGGCTGGATTATTTCCTCCAGGAGGACTTCCTATTCAGAAGAAACCAACTGTGTGTACCAAAATGTTCCATGAGAGAAAATTTGATCAAGGAGAAGCATAGTGGTGGACTTGCTGGACACTTTGGTACTGACAAAACTTATGAGCAGCTAAGTCACTTCTATTATTGGCCCAATATGAGAGCAGAAGTGAACAAATTTGTGAAAAATTGCAAAATCTGTCAATATGCCAAAGGAAGGAGCCAGAATGCAGGATTGTACACTCCCTTGCCTATTCCAGACAAGCCTTGGGACATGGTGAGTATGGATTTTGTTATAGGATTTCCCAAGACTCAGAGAGGGAATGATGCAGTCTTTGTTGTGGTGGACAGATTTTCCAAAATGGCACATTTTATTTCATGTTATAAAACTAGTGATGCCACCCATGTTGCTAACCTGTTTTTCAAAGAAGTTGTTAGGTTGCATGGGTTGCCCAAGAGTATTGTTACAGACAGAGACACCAGATTTGTGGGCCATTTTTGGAGGACATTGTGGAATAAACTTGGTACCAAACTAAGTTTCATCTCAGCTTATCATCCTCAGACTGATGGACAGACTGAGGTAGTGAATAAGATTCTGGGAAATTTGTTGAGAAGTCTTGCAGGAGAGCATCCCAAGCAGTGGGACCATATTTTGCCTCAGGAAGAATATGCATATAATGACTCACCAAATAGAAGCACATGGCAGAGTCCATTCCATATTGTTTATGGAATGCACCCCAGAGGAATATCAGAGTTAAGAAATATGGGAAAGGCAGAGCTGAGAAGTGTTGATGGTGAGGAATTTGTTTCAGAGATCCAAGCCATACACGAGCAAGTGAAATAGCAGCTACAAGGTAGCAGCATCAAATACAAAGACATAGCAGACTTGAGTAGAAAAGAAGTCCATTTTGAAGTAGGAGATTTGGTTTTGGCACACTTGAGAAAGGAGAGATTCCGAAAGAAGCAGTATAACAAACTAAAGTTCAAAAAGATTGGGCCATGCAAGATACTTAGAAAGTTTTCTGCCAATGCCTATGAGATCGAATTGCCTCCTGATGTTGGAAAATCTCCCATTTTTAATGTTGCAGATTTGTACAAGTATGAAGATGATGGTGCAGAAGAGGGACCAGCAGACAAGGAACAGATTGAGTGGGAAAAGTAGCTACCTCCAGCACAACCACTGCAGCCAGAGAAGATATTGGACAAAAGAGTGTTCAGGAAGACCAGAGGACAAGAGTATTTTCAGTACTTAATCAAATGGAAGGATCGGCCAGAGGAAGATGCCACTTGGATGACTGAAGGAATGTTGCAGAAGATAGGCAGATCAGTGGAAGAACTCATGGACAGGAGTCCATGAAGAAAATTTCCCTCGGGAATCTGATGCAGGGGCATTAGACACTAGCCAGCAATGTAGGAGGTTTTGTCCACATGTTGTGGCTAGGAGGGTTCAAAATCATTCGAATTGTAACAGCAAGGTGTCAATACCTTAGCTGACTATTGCATTTAGATCAGTTAGAGTTAATAGAAGCCGAATAGTTAGTTCATTCCATCTGTCATGTTCAGTTATACAAATAATGTAATTAAGTTTTGTTAGAAGATAGAAGGTCCTCACCAAGGAACCGAAGAGACACATTGTAATGCATATAAATTGTATCCCCCGGATGTATTGTGGAGAGGAGATTTCCGCAGTGAACTTGTGTGTTAAGCAATTGCTTCCGGTTGAATAAACTTCAGTGCTCGTTGATTATCAAATTGTCTTGAATTGATATTTGTGAGGAATTTGTTTAATTGTGAGGCGATTGAACACTGTTCTGTGTATAATTGTTGAATTGAGTTGTTATATAATCTCTGCATCTCTATGTCCATTGTTTTCTCTTGAATTGTTCGAACAAGCTCTGTTGAATTAAATTCCACTCATAGAAGAGGTATGTGTATAGTCATGGTCGTTGAACCCTGTCTGTGGTAGTGAAAACCCCGTTTACACAGAAATAGATTGTTTCGTTGTTAATCCTGAACTGAGGTTAGACTCTGAGTCAGCGAACGGGAGAGCATAGAAAGGAATTCGTTAACCACGGTCGATCACTATTCAAAGGCTGGAAGTGGTTTTGATCACACCGCCTTTGTGGGGCGAGCAGTATTCAAGAAATTGGAGCGATCACATTTGTTGGAGGACACGTGGCATAAGGTGGGTTTCCAAAACCGCCCTCATCGCACGTTAAATTTCGACCAAGGACCCAGCGCGATATTGATACATGCCGTCCGATATAGAGGTTGGTCATCGAACAGTGATCGCACATAAAGGAGTACGGGAGATAACTTAAGGTATGGACGTTCATTTTGCTGAATCCACGTCGTGTAGGTGTGGGCCCAGGGACTAAAGTTGTTTATTTAAAAAGCGTTGGGTTATTAATATGAGATAATGAAGGGTGACGACCTTAGTATAAAGTTCGACGAGAGAATTAAATTTCGGGATATATTTAAATTTCCAAAGTTTCCGAATATATTTATTTTTCAATTTCTCCGAAATTGATAAATAAAATTACAAGAAAGTTGTGGAAGACCACGTGGAGATGAACTGAGTTAATGGAGTGAAAATGTTGACAGAGCTACAATAGTAGACCAGCTCTCCTTAGGGGGCCGAATTCAATTTTTTTGTTGTCAGTGTGGAAACCTGGTTCCATCACCCCCCCCCCCCACCTTACTGCTTCGGGTAAGACTTTGGTCTGTGCAAGCAGATCACTGCTGAAAGGGCCAATAGTTGGAGGGTTTTTTTGGTTGCGCAAATACTCTGAACCTAGATCAGGACCCCTTTAAGCCAACAAATGGTTCCATTGATGGGACCAGGATCATTTTGATGGAAATTTGATGTGGCACCAGACAAAGAACGAATTGCAAGATTGGCTTGACAAGAAGATACTTCAATTTATGATCCAAGAAAATAGAAGCTCTAAATTGTTTGCCAAAGATTGGACACATAGGTATATATACACAGAGGTCCACGAAATTTTCTTTACTCCATTTGTGACCGAGTTGCATGAGTGGTTGTCTCAGATTGTTTAATTCCAAACCTGTGCAAAGGAAAACGTGATCACTCAATGGACCCCAGAGCTCATACAAAAATTGGAGAAATCTAGAAACAAGATCACCCGTGCGGTAGATCACTGGACCAATAGTGTGTTGGGAGGATTTGTGATTAAATTAGTTATTGATCAATTTGTATCGTATTCTGAAGCTGAAAGGATATTTTTCAAGGGCCCTAGAGGTAAGTTCCTACGCTCTCTGAAACTGTGGATTAAAATGCTATTGTGTGAAAATGGTACTCTTTGTAGCCATATTGAGTGAATGTCCTGTAGAGGCCTGACTACGAGCAATGGAAGAACTTGCAGAGTAGATATATAAGAAGGTTTTCTTTATATCCCTCTCAAAGGTAAATTCAATAGTGGCGAGAAGTCTAAAATCAGTAGCTCTTGTGAATTTGTGCACTTGAAAAAAGAGGAATTGCAAGATCAGGCTATTCTTGGGTCGTTGGCCATAGTTCAGATCCCATCCACTCCACTCCCAAACCCATCTCACTCTAACAAGCCATCCACTCCACCTTAACCCCCAATACTAGATGTCGATATGGCCACTTCCATGAAGTTACCTAATTTTCGTGGTATCGGGAACGAAGGCGTAGACTAATTCTGGTTTATTACAGGCGTTGTATGGACAACGCAACAGATTAATAATGAGGATGTTAATAAAGCATAATTGGCTACTGATTTTCAATATAGCATGCTAGATTGGTCCATAGGATATGTGGTGACAAACCCTAATGAAACTATTGATAATCTGAAGGTCGCATTGAAGGAACAGTTCAAAATTCGAAATCGTATGCTCAATGCATAACTGATTTGAAGGAGATTCACCAAGAATTAAAAGAATCTATGTGGGAAGCGGATCAATAACTGAAGCGCACCATCAGAGATGGAGGATTTACTATTGATGACACACAAAACAAAGAGTGGTTCATTTTGTAGAAACTATATACAAGATGCATGTATATATCCAGATTCTCCTTATCTAACAATATTTTATCTTCTTGCTAAATACAGAATCCTTCCACTATTAATCTTTTGCGGAAATTAAAATCAATTGCAAACACATGAAGCAATAAAAAAAACAATCGCACATAACACAGTTTTTTAACAGGAAAGGCTGAAGCTGAAAACCCCTACTATGATATATTATGTATCATGGAGATCATGTAACAATCTCATACAAATCTTAGTACATCAAGCTCTCAGTACAATCAATCATCACACACTAATCAGAAGAAATATGCAAATCCATGCACTGATTTCTTGCCACCTGATAGCCTGCCTCCACTACGCAACCCCTGCTGAAGAAGACCCCTGAATGAATTCTAATTGGCCTTGCTTGCACTGCACAATCCTCATTGGCAACTCCAATGTGTGTGTGGTGCAATCAATGCATCACTATAGTCACAACAGATAGTCCATCTTGCCCTTTCACCTATCTCTTCACTGGGTCTCCACTGGAACTGCCATGCAATGTAGTTAATTGTTGTATTTGTTCAGTTGATTAGTGAGTTATAATTTGTGAATTAATTAACTAATTAATTCACTCCACTCTCACTAGTGTATCATTAAATTATACTAGATACAACTAGCTCAACTGAGTTTAACTCCATTAACTGAGTTAAATTGAATAACAACTCCATGAGCTACTCTTCCAACTCTGTCATAACTTTTCCACTTCAGTTCTAACTGAGTCCTCCATGCATGAACCACCAAAGAAGAAAGAACCCTAGGAATTGTGTAATTCCTTCAGCCCACTGATTTTCCAAATCTGTGCACTGAAATTAAGTGCTCCAAGAGAATAAGTTGTTGTTTATTGTCGAATTATTATTAAGAGCTAATAATAATCGACACTTCTATTTTTAGATCGACGATCTATAAATAGACTTCGCCCAATATTCTAAAAATAGAAGTTCATCTATTTTTCCAACTTGACCAACCATCCACAAATAGCATCTTGCAACTTCTGAAATATGATCACCATGTCTAAAAATAGACTTGCGCCTAAAAATAGTCTGCGGGCCCACTTAGTGAAGGCGACTCATTTTCACTAAGCTCATCATCTTATTAAATCTCAACACTCCCTCTCAACAAGATAGGGATTATCCTTCACCCCGATCCTGCCTCTATGGTATTCGAATTTTCTCCTGGTGAGTGCCTTCGTCAGAATATCTGCATCCTGATCTTCCGTAGGAATGTACTGAAGCAACATGATCTTCCGCTGCACACAATATATGATATGATGATACCAAATATCAATATGTTTAGATCTATCATGAAACACAAGATTAATTGAGAGTTTAATGCAACTCTGATTATCACAATGCATCACTGTGGGATCTAAATCTGAACCAAAAAAACCAACCAGGATCTTCCTCATCCAGATAGCCTCACATGCAGCTTGACTTGCTGCCATGTATTCTGCTTCTGTTGAACTGAGTGCCACGGATCTTTTTTTTCGGCTGTACCAAGAAATTGTTGTAGATCCGATACTGAAAATCCCTCTTGATGTGCTCTTTCTGTCTATTGGGCTGCCTACCCAATCTGCATCCGTGAAGCCATGCAACTTCAACTCATTCGTATGTCTGTACCATAAGCCATACTCATATGTGCCCCTGAGATACCTCAGGACATGCTTTCCTGCCTTCCAAAAGAGCTTGGTAGGCTTAACCATCGCTTGTGAAAGTTGGTTCACCGCATAGCATATGTCCGGTCTTATATTAATTAAATACATGAGAAAACCCACCAACTGTCGATAAACAGTGGCATCCACTACCTCTACCGATGTAGCATCCTCTTTCCTCCAATTTCCTGGAAGAGGAGTGGCAATAGGCTTGCAGCCTTGCATGTGAAACTTCTCCAGTATCTCCCAGACATACTTGCCTTGAGACACAAATAGTTCACCTTCCCGCTGCCATATTTCCAATCCAAGGAAATAATGAAGGAGGCCCAAATCCTTCATCTCAAACTCCTTTGGAAGATCTGCCTTGCATAAGTGTATCAATTGCTCATCACCCATCGGTATTAAATCATCAACATAAAGAAAAATGATTAAAATTTAACCCTCCACCACAATTTGGTACAATTTTGCATCCGCCTCACTCTTGGTGAAGCCAAGTCCAGTGAAATAGTTGTCGATCTGTGTGTACCAAGCACAAGGTGCTTGCTTCAGCCCATACAGCACTCTTTTGAGCCTGCACACATGTGATTCGCTGCTGAAGATCTCAAATCCTTCAGGCTGCTCAATGTACACCTCTTCCTCAATGATCCCATTAAGGAACGCAATCTTCACATCCATCTGATGAATGTGCCAACCCATCTACGATGAGAGAGCAAGGATGGTCCTTATGGAAGAATACCATGCAACAGGTGCAAAGGTTTCTTCATAATCAATCCCCTTGATCTGTGAGAAGCCTCAGGCAAAAAATCTTGCCTTATACTTCTCGGCACTCCCATCAGCATCTTGCTTTACCTTGTAGATCCATCTTGATCCTACCACTAATTTTCCCACCGGCCTTGGAACAATCTCCCAAGCATTGTTTCTGACAATGGAGTCATACTCCTCCACCATGGCATCTACCCATGTGGGCTCCTGCACTACTTCTTTAAAATAATATGGCTTTGTCACGATACACTTGCTCATCAAAGCCATGTATCCAGTAAAATGATCAGGTTATTGTCTTTGTCTGTGCTGTGATGTAGGGACTCCTACATTCTGTGCCGCATCAAGATTTAGTCTCTCAGCTTCTGTGGTACGCTTTCTGCCTTGTTTGATGTTTGGTTCTGCATGAGTGGACTCCTCCACTCCATGAATCTCCTCTTGTGGTTGATCCACATCTAGAGGCTCATCTTTGGGAACAAGAAGTTCCCTCCTCCGCATGCAAGTGTGCTCCCTCTCGTCGACAACTTCATGGCTTTCACCTCATTGAATTTTACATCCCGTCATTACCCGCGCTCATCCGACCGTTTGGAAAATACATGATAATTATGGGGTGTTTCTCTCGTACCCCCACAAATATCCCAACTTCTCGCAATGGATCCAACTTCTTCCGGCGTCCTTTGTCATATGAATGTAAACAAATGAGCCAAAATCTTCAAATGAGAAATATCAAAGCTTCTTACCGCAAAAGCTTCTTCAGTGTACTCATGCCAAGTACTCTATGAGGACAACGTTTTGCACATAAAATGCGTGTTGCATGCTTCCGTCCACAAGTGCATCGGTAGGCCCCGGTCGTGGCAAACATTGCTCGTGCAAGACCCACAATTGTTATGTTCTTCCTCTCGCCGACCCCATACCGTTATGGGTTATGAGGCGCTATGAGTTCTCTTCAATTCTTCGTTGCTACAAGTCTTTTTTGAATTTTCCAGACATATTCACCACCATTATCGCTCAGAGCTTTTACTTACTTCCCCGACTCCTTCTCCACCAATGCTTTAAACTCACAAAACTTTGAGAATGTTTCACTCTTCTTCCGCATGAAGAAGATCCAACATTTACGAGAATATTCATCAAAAAATATTACATAATACCTTTGTTTTGTTGTTGAAGCAACCGAGAAAGGTCCACACACGTCGTGTGAATTCTCTCCAAGATCACCGAGCTCTCTGGGCTTCCTCCTCTCTCATGAAAGGGGGTCTTCACAAACTTACCTATGGTACATCCCTTGCACTAATATGACCGCACAAGAGTACCCTTGGGAATTCCAATAGAAATCATACAAAAATCTTCACGACGCCATGGTGAAGATGGCCCAATCTCCTGCCATAATTCGCCCTCATCCCGGCTCACCACTTCTTCTCGATTTACCCACCATTGCAAAGACGCCCATCTACCTCCAGCCCATAGAGATTATTAACTTGAATCCCTACCTTCTTGGTTTGACCCATTGTTTTGTGTCGCAGAAGGCTTTTCCTTCACTAAAACAACGTCATACCTTTTGTCTTCCAACATCATGACTCCGAGACCAAGTTCTTCTTCAGACTCCGGAACATGGATAACATCTTTTAAGACAAATGGATTATTCGACTCCCTCTCAAAGGTAATGGTCCCAATGCCGCCGCACCGTATCAACCATTGTCCCCCATTTCTATATGTATTTTAAGGTCCTTCTCCTCCAAGTCACTAAACAACTCCTTATCTCTCGTCATATGGAAAGACGCACCAATCGTCAAGATACCACACCGATCCCATACAATCCTGAAACCAAGCAAGCAATCACGCAGAGAAGTCGAGTTCAAACCGAGAAGCTAAGGCCTCTCCAAACTTGCAAATACCCGACAACCTTCTTGTTCTTCTTCTTCGTGAGTTAGTGGTGAAATGTCCATGTTCGTGATGTTGAAAACACTTCACTTTGGACAAATCCTACTTTGCCTTCGCTTTCGGATTTTGAAGGAAATTTCTTTCCTTCCCTTTCCTTGCTTTGGCAAAAATTTCCAAAGCGCAATTTTCTTCATCTTCATTCTTCGATGAAGATCCATCCCTAGTACCCCGCCCATCTCCCTCCTACATAAGATCCAACCAAAGTCGTCTTCCCATCCCGTAGTTTCTCCCGTCCATCGAGCCGTAGTCTTCGTAGCTATGCCAACTCTTTGAGACCCCAAGGAGAGCCAAGCTCACCAAATCTTCATCATCAACAATAACCCCCCACACTTCCCAGCTCATCCCTACACTAGACAAACTTCGTGGATATTTTGGAATACGCTCTCTCTCCATTTTTATTTTTCGAGCTTGTCTTTCGCCGCCAACTTCCTTGGTCGTCGTTGCTTTGAACAAGTCTATCAAAGCCTTCCACATCGCAAATGGAGTGGTTTTCCCGTGAAGGCAGCTGGACACAATGTGGTCCTTCACACCTTCCAACAAAATTCTTCTTGTATTTGTTACCTTCTTCGATGATGCGTCTAGTCTTGGCAAGATCACCGGAAGCAGTTTAGAACATCGCTTATCGATGAACTCCTTCAGCCCATTATCACTCGCTGAAGACTCGCTCCATCCCGTCCTTCCATGCTATGTAATTCGAGCTTCCATCAAGGGCATACTCCACCGCAACTCCATTGAAAAACACCAATGAAAATTCAATTGTCACACCAAGAATTCTCTCAAGTAAAGAAATTCGAATTGTCCACCAACACAAACTCAACAAACTTCACAATTGCAATTCCTTCAAGATTAACACAACATACCATGTAGAAATTAGTATACATTAAGCATGCATACATACATATTCTCCTGATCTCACAATATTTAGCTTCATGCAAAATACAAATAATCATTCCACTAATACCCCATGCGGAAAATTAATTGCAAGCACATGTGAAGCACAAATAAAAATAACGCACATAACACCCGCTATGTTTAATGGGAAATCCTAAAGTCGAAAACCCAACTATCATATATTATGTATCATGGAGATGATGTGACAATCTCATACAAAGCTTAGTACATCAAGCTCTCAAGCATTACCAATCGTCACACACTAATCGAAGAAACTGCAAAATCCATGCACCGATTTCTCAAGCACTGCTAGCTTGCCTCCACTCGTGCAATCCCTACTAAAGAATAGCCTCGAATGAATTTGAATTACCCTTGCCTGACTGTGCAATCCTCATTGGCAACTCCACGTGTGTGGTGCAATCAATGCATCACTATAGTCACAACAGATAGTCCATCTCACCCTTTCACCTATCTCTCCACCGGGGTCTCCACCGGGACCGACATGCAAGTAGTTAACCGCCGTATTTTTTTCGCCAGAAATGAGTCTTTAGTTGCTAATTAATTAACTAAACTCTCACTAGTGTATCAATCTGCTAACTAGATACAACCAACACAACTGAATTTAACTCATTTAAATGAGTTAAACCGAATAACAACCACCATAACTACTCTTCCAACTCGCTCATAACTCGCCACTCCAGCTACAACTAAGTCCTCCATGCATGAGTCACAAGTAAACCCTAGGAATTGCGTAACTTTCTTTAGCCCACCGATGTGTCACATCTCGCCCACCGAAATCAAGTGCTCCAAGAAAATAAGTTGTTGTTTATTGTCCAATTATTATTAAGGGCTAATAATAATCGACACTTCTATTTTTAGATCGACGATCTATAAATAGACTCGCCCAATATTTTAAAAAAATAGAATTCTCATCTATATTTTTCGAACTCGATCAACCATCCACAAATAGCATCCGCAACTGAAATATGATCACCATGTCTAAAAATACACTTGCGCCAAAATAGCCTATGAGCTCACTTAGTGAAAGCGACTCTTTTCACTAAGCTCATCATCTGTTGAATCTCAACAATTGGGAATCGCCTTCATCGAACCAACTAACTTGAACTTGTGAACTTTCTCGCATGACGATGAAAAGGTACCATATAAAAGTTGTGAACTTTTTTAAAAGAATCGTAATCGCTTTTAAGCCGTTACTAATCGTTTGTCTTGTAACCAACTATATATGGGCTTGAACAAACGTATTTTTGTCAATCGCACAAAGGGCATATCTCAAATTTAAATAGAAGTTTTATAGTGAGAAACTAGACAATAGTGGGAGTGGAGGGAAAATACAACAATGCATTTATATTAATACTCGTTTTCTTAAGCGACCATCCCTAATCTTCCATTTAATGTGGCATGTGTAGCGCTAAGATGCTTAAGATATACGCGTGTCGAGGATTTGAATAAACTCAAGAAGGCAATTTTGCTTCTCATATTTAGTTTCTTGTTTCTTCATACAATTTTTTTTGAAATTGTTTGATCTATGGAATTTGATCAATGGAATTTATTAAACTGATCAATGAAATTCTACTTCATATGTATACACTATTTTCATTCAATTTTTTAATCTATGGAAGTAAACGGTTTATTAATCTTAATGATTCGATTATGAATTTTCACAAGATGCCCCTAATCTCAAGTACTTGGAAATTGATGGAGAGTTCCATCGTGACGACTTGGATATCTTTCCGAAGAAAAATTTTGCATCTATCACGTTTGCGAATATTGGAAATTGATCAACTTTCCGAGTTGAAAGAACAAAATTGCAGGGAGAACTAGTAATGGGTTTGCGTGAACTCTCTTTCGATTAAAAAATCCTTTGAGGAACTTCCTTATTCAATTTCAAAGCTTAAATATTTACGAATACTGAAAATGGATCACCGTCATTTCTTTTCAGCAAATAATGTAAGGATTTTAGATCATTAAATTCTTTAAAAATTCTCTCCGCGTCAATTATTGTGATAGTTTGAATGTTCTTCCTTTGGCCAGCTTTTGAGGACCTTTCCTCATTGAGAGTATTTAATTTATCCTTTGCAAACTAGTACATCTCCTCGCTTTCGCTAGGAAATCTAACATCCCTGTACAACTTGGTGTATCACATTGTAAGAGTTTGATTAGTATTCCCGAAAAGCAATAAGCCGAGTTGAAGTCGTTGCTCTCAATGATACTCTATGGTGTCCGACCAGGGAAAAACTAGCCATCGAGTTTTCACCCTTCCTCGATGACCTATCTCAAATTGACCAGGTAGGCGTTGGAATTAATTACCAACCGCCCAAGAGACAGGCGGTGCAGAGCCAAGTCCGAGGGGGTCCATCAAGCCGGGCAAGCGGAGGAGCCTACCCCGTCGGACTTGCTAACGTATGCGGGGGCCCATATGTTATATGGTAACAAAAGAATTCCGCGGGGGTCATTGAAAGTCCGTATCGGAGTTGTGGACGCCCCCGGAATTGCCTACGTCATCACTCGGCCCACATATATTATATGCCATATGTTGTATATTAAAAAAAAATGACCGCAAAGTTAAAATGTTTTACACGGCATTTTTTATATAGTTGGTTTTAATAAGTTTTAAATGTTATATGTTTTATTTTAATATATATAATACATATATATTAAAAAAGGCCCAAGACATTGTAAAGGCCGTGAGAAAAATTTCTTTATTACACAAAGAAGCAGTAAATAAAAAAATAAAAAAAGACAAGAAATCAAAGTTTTATTATACAGAATGTGTACAAGAACAAGGGAAAGAAAATCAAAGTGCCAAAGAAGTGAAATTTGTGATCAATGCGTTCCAAGCGGTGTCAGACAGAAAGTTAATGCAATGCATTAAGATTTCTCAAGCGGTGAACTTAGTGGCTGAACAATTTATGATGCGTATATTTGTTTTGTAAATACACAGATGTTGTCATTTTGGTATGTAATGTTTTTTTTATATGGAAAGGCCAGATTGTTAAAACAACAGAGACAGAGAGTGCATTCTTAAAAATACACAAAGAAGGTGTATGTTTGTTTTTTAAAACAGAGCATTCAGTTGAATGCTTTGATTAAAACAGAAGTTTTAATTGTGCATCAGGATGTACAGTTAAATACAATTGTAAATCCCTCTTTGAGGAAGAATCTAATGTTAGTTTTTTTTTATGAATAGAAATTTTTTTCCGAGTTGAAAACTCGTCTCCGTGAGTGAAATTTTTAATTAGTTTCTCTCGTGTTAAAGAGGCGCTTTATTGTTTTGGAATTCCAGTAAATTTCAACATGGTATCGAGCTAACTGTGCTATTTGAAGATCAAATAAGTCAAGGAACAGAGTCTTTCTTGTGCAAATCTTCCAAACAGAGTGAAGGTTCAAATTAAGAAGAATTCAAGGCATTTCATAAAATTTGTTGTGTTAATGCTGCAAAACAAGTTGAGCTATTTTAATACATTACCAAGGTTTTTTAAATCATAGCTAGAAGTATGTAATGGCCGGAGCAACAAAGACAAAAGTATGAGTTTGGGAAGTGTCCATCTCCCACAATTCAATGGAAAGAATTATGGACACGGGTCAATAACTATGAGGGCTTTATTTACCTCACAAGAATTATGGAATTAGTTGAGGATGGCTTTAAGAGCCAAAAGATGAAGCAAAAATTTTGATGTTAAATCAAGCAGAAGAGAACTGTTGAAGAACAATAAGAAGAGAGATGCCAAGGCTCTTTTCTTTCTTGTATCAAGGTGTGCTGCATGAGATGTGTTTCCAAGGATAGCACAGCTAGCCCCAAGAAATCTAGTGAAGCATGGGAAACTCTCAAGACAAAATTTTCATCGTGGTATGGAGAGGAGACAAGAAAACTTCAGCTTAGCCGAGGAGAGACTTTGAGACTCTCCTTCGCATGAAAGAGTCGTACAATATTGACTCATTCTCTCAATTATGTGATTGGAATGGTCACACAACCGATCTCGAGGAGAGACTCTTGAAGACAAGAGGATTGTGGAAAACTCTGAGAAGCTTACCCTCAAGATTCGATGTGATTGTCACCACCATAGAAGAGACAAGGATTCACAGTAAAGCCGTGATGAATTACATGCATCATCGATTACCCATGAACAGAGATTGGGTAGGGAGTGAAAACTCATCTCTTGAGCAAGCCTTTTAAGACCGTATGTTTAAGAGGAAGAGGGCAAGGCAAAGGAAGAGGAAGAGTGCGAAGCCGTAACAGAGAAGGAACAACAGCGAATGCTCAAGGAAAGGGCAAGAATCCAAATCAGCATCAAGGCCAAGGCAAAGAAATGAATGTATCGGTCGCTTAATGCACAAGGACAAAGGTATGACAAATCCAATGTCCAATGTTACAATTGTAAAAATATGGTCATTATGCTAATGAATGTAGAAAGAAGAAACAAGATATGAGAAGTGAAACTAGTAAATTTCACAAAAGAAAATAGCAACCCAAAGTAATTTGTTTTTAGTTTGTAACATGGTCAAGAAAAGAATGAGGATATATGGTTTCTGCACTGCTGTAGTAACCATATGACAGAAACTTAGCAATGTTTTCTATGTTAGATGAAAGTGTGCAAATACAAGTCACACTAGGAACCGATAGCAAAGTTTCTTATGGGAAAAGGAGATGTAAATGTTTTAACAAGATTAGGAGCAAGGAAAACCATAGCAGATGTTTATTATGTTCCAGAATGAAGTGTAACCTCTAAGTGTCGGGATGCCTTGTCCATAAGGGGTATAATGTTTTCTTTGATAATGATGTTTGTACCATCATGGATAAACCACCCAAAGAAATGTAAAGGTATTGTCAAGTGAAGATGACAAGGAACAGATGTTCCCTCTCATAATGAGAGCAAGACCAAGAATGGCGAAGAGAAAGCAAATAGCCAGGACAGAGACTTACCAAAGCGAACCAAAGGATGATAATTGGTTATGGCACTTGAGATTCGGTCATCTCAACTTTGGAGGTCTTAATTTGCTGAATGTAAAAGGGATGGTAAGTGGTTTACCATTGATAGAGAAACTGACAAGCCTTTGTGAAGGTTGTATTCTTGGGAAACAACACAGAAAGTTTTCCTTCGGGAAAAGCATAAGGGCTGTAAAGCACCCCTAGAGATTACCCACTGGGATGTGTGGACCGATGCAAACTCCATCGCTTGCAAGCAAACATCATGTCTTAACATTCATAGATGATTTTACAAGAAAACTTGGGTTTACTTTTTGAAAAAGAAAAGTGAAGTGTTTGAAAATTCCAAGTAATTTCAAAGCACTTGCTGAGAAACTGTGAGTGGGTCAGTATATCAAGGTCTTGGGGACTCGATAGAGGAGGTGAGTATATATCTAAAGATTTTCTACGTTTTTGTAGAGAAAATGGTATTCATGCTGAAGCATGTGCCTAGATATACTCCGTGAAGAAATGGAGTGGCCGAAAGGAAGAACCGAACCATAATGGACATGGCGAGGAGCATGTTAAAGGCAGCATTTGCCGAATGATTATTTGGCCGAAGCCGTACATTGTGTAGCGTATATTTTAAATAGGTGTCCTACAAAAGTGCACCATGAACAAAGTGTCAAGAGGCATGGAGTGGCGCAAAGCAAAGTGTCACACATATGAAGGTTTTCGGATGTGTGGCTTATGCACACATTCCGATCGCCTAAGGAAGAAGTTGGACAAAGAAGGGGGAGAAAATGTATTTTCATTGATACAAGTGAGGAATCCAAGGCCTACAGGGTTATATAACCCATCCAAAGAAGAAGTTTCTTGTGAGCAGGACGCATACCATTGAAGAGGAAGCTTGGGATGGAAGCATAGAGAAAAATGCTGAATGTTAAACACCGTTTATCTCATGATGAGAATGATGATGAGGTGGCTGAAATACATCCCCAAACAGCAAGATCAACACCACAAAGTACACCCTTGAGTGAGAAATGACAAAGTGCTTCTGCCACACCACAAGGAGGAAATTCAAGTGCTTCTTCAAGCACTTGTACACCTACCGAAAGAGGTAAGAAATTCGAAGTCTGAAAGATATTTATGAACAAGATATAGCTAATGAAGGTATCAATTCTTTTGTTTGCTTTATATTGTCATGTTGATGATCCTGCTCATTTCTCAAGAAGCTATCAAGGATAGGAAATGATAGAAGCTATGGATGAGGAAATAAATGCCATAGAGAGGAACAAAACTTCTGGGATTCGTTGAACTCCCAAAAGGTAAAGATGTCATTGTGTTAAATGGGTCTACAAGACCAAGAGTAATGTCAAGGCAAGATAGAGAGACACAAGGCAAGGCTTGTTGTCAAAGGCTATAAGCATAAGCATGGCATTGATTATGAGGAAACTTTCGCACCTAGTTGCCGAATGGAAACCGTGGAGAGCAGTGGCCGTCCATAGCAAAGACAAAAATAAATGGAAAAGCCACAAATGGACGTGAAGTCAAGATTCCCGAATGGAGTGTTAATTGAAGAGGTTTACATTGAACAACCTCTCGGCTATGAGAAGAAAGGCCAAGAGCACAAAGTATGCATAAAGAAGGCTCTTATGTGGTCACAAGCGCCAAGAGCGTGGTACAAGAGGGATAGACTCATATCTACCGGAAAATGGTTTTGAGAAGCAGGGAGGGAGAACTCCACCCTCTACATCAAAGAACAAGATGGTAAAATTTTGATTGTAGTCTTGTATGTTGATGATGTTATTTTTGGCTGGTAATGATGATTGCCTTATTGAACATTTTAAAACAAATGCCATGAAAGAGGAATTTGAAATGACCGACATGGGTTTGTTGGAGATACTTCGGGAATGTAAGGTGAACAAAATGAAATGGGATTTTTATCTCACAGCAAAGTATGTTAATGAAGTTCTTGAAAGATTTAACATGCAGGAGAGCAAAGGAAGAATCACTCCCACAATGATGGGATTAAAACTCAACAGAGAGGACAAGCAGATGTGATTTTGATCCTAGTTTGTATAAGAGCATGTTTATACTCTATGTATTTGACCGCAACTAGGCCTGACATAATGCATGCCGTTAGTTTGATTTCCAGGTTCATGGAAAAGCCAAAGGTTGCACATTAAGTGCGCGGTAAAGAAAAAGGATTTTTGAGGGTATGTAAAAGGTACAAAGAAATTTGGTATTTTTTTTATACTACTTCAGAATGTTCGTATTTAGTTGATACAATGTGACAAGGATTGGGCCGGAAGTGTAGATGATCTAAGAGCACTGCTATGTTTTTCACATGGGTTCAGAGCCATTTCATGGGCTTCTAAGAAACAACCCGTTGTAGCATTATCTACAACAGGTTAATATGTGGCAGCTACAAAGAAGAAGGCATTGCTGTATTGGGATGAGAAAAATGTTGAGAAGCTTATGTCAAGAACAAAAGGGACAAAACCTGATATTTTGTGACAATAGCTCACGATTGCATTGTCTAAAAATTCTGCTTTTCTATAAAGAACTAAGCACATTGACACCAGCTTCTGTTTGTAAGGGAATTGGTAAGCAATGGCGAGATTGTTTTCGCAAAGATTGCGTAACTGAGGATCAATTTGCAGACATCCTCACAAAGCCACTACGCGTCTTAAAAGCTTTGAATATTTCTGTGTGAATGCTTGGGCATGCAAGAAAACCCAAATAGGTTGAAATTAAGGAGTGTTGGAATTAATTACCAACCGCCCAAGAGACAAAACAGCCAAGTCCGAGGGGGTCCATCAAGCCGGGCAAGCTGAGGAGCCTACCCGTCGGACTCGCCGGGACGATGCTTAGGGCCCATATGTTATATGGTAACAAAAAAGAATTCCGCGGGGGTCATTGAAAGTCCGTGGTCAGAGTTGTGGACGCCCCCGGAATTGCCTACGTCATCGACTCGCCCACATATATTATATGCCATATGTTATATATTAAAAAAAATGACCGCAAAGTTAAATGTTTTTACACGCATTTTTTATATAGTTGGTTTTAATAAGTTTTAAATGTTATATGTTTTATTTTAATATATATAACACATATATATTAAAAGGCCCAAAGACATTGTAAAAGGCCGTGAGGTAACTTTTTTATTACACGCTAGCAAAAATAAAAAAAAAGAAAAGACAGCCAGAATCGGTTTTATTATACAGAATGTGCATGCTAGTTAAGGGAAAGAAAAATCAAAGTGCCAAGAAGTGAAATTTGTGATCAATGCGTCTAAGCGGTGGCCGACAGAGTTAATGCAAACTCATTAAGATTTCGAAGCTATGAACTTAGTGGCCGAACAATTTATGATGCGTATATTTGTTTTGTAAATACACAAAAGACGTTGTCATTTTGGTATGTAATGTTTTTTTATATGCAGAAAGGCCGTATTGTTAAAAATGAGACAGAGAGTTAATTTTAAAAATACACAAGAAGGTGTATGTTTGTTTTTTAAAACAGAGAGATTCCAGCTAGTTGAATGTTTTTATTGAACAGAGTTTTTAATTTGTGCACCGTGACAGTTAGCCACAATTGTAAATCCCTCTTTGAGGAAGAATCTCAGAATGCCAGCTTTTTTTATGAATAGAAATTTTTTTTCCGGAAGAAACTCCGTCCGTGAGTGAAATTTTTAATTAGTTTCTTCCGTGTTAAAGAGGCTTTTATTGTTTTGGAATTTCGGAAAATTTCAACAAGGTATCGCTTAGAGAACCTTCCAAATCAACTTGGTCACTTGGAAAGTTTACAAAAAGTTTCTAAAATCAAATCATGTACTATTTTACGTAGAGAGCTTCCAAAAGATTTCTTAAACTCCAAACTTTTGGTGCACTTGGATGTATCTCGGGTGCACCCCGCTTGAAGAGTTATGTGAAAACTTCAGTTGACTCTACTAGTTGACAACTCTATCCTCGATCGCCGTAAGAAATTAAAGAAACTCCCCGCATATTTTCATTTCCTTTCTTTCGTTGTGCAAAGATCCTTTCTTCATCGTTAAAGATCTCACTATAAGTAATCGAGAGGTGTTGAAGGAAATCAATGAAGAGCGTGGTGAATATTACAAATAGCTTAGCAGCCGAAGCAACAGTAAATGGAGAGAACTGCGAAGACAGCCGCGATCATTTATGGTATTTTATCAGGATATAGGAGAGGTGATGAGAACACCTCTCCGATCCATTCGTATTTCGAAATACGTAAACATTATCTTATTTACAAGCATCAGGTATCTATTTTTAAAATTTTTATTTAAACATTTTAAATTTTATTTAATTATTTTTTTAAATTGTAGAAATCAATTTCATTTACATTTAAATTGCTAAAAATATATATATATATATATCAATGAAATATTCATCAAACTTTTCAATGTTGAATTCACAAACTTAAATAGCAAGATTTCTCTAAATTGGGGTGAAAACGGATGTTATTCATAGTATATGAAAATTGTGTTAAATAATAGAAAAGTTGATACATTATATAGCAGCACTTCCTTTAGAATCATGTTTATCTTAATGTGTTAGAAATACGTTAGAACTATGTATTTATATAATTGTGATAACTAAGTGTTTATATAAGTGTTATAGAATTACAATGTACATGTATGTTTTAATTATTAAGAAAATTAAATGTAGTTGTTAATTGAATGTTTGTAATGTAATTTTGAAAAATGATTTTGTTTTATTTTTTTTTCAATAATTTTAACATGTTTTAGTGCCGATTTGGAGTAATTGTGTTGTCTTATTTTCAATTTTAATTTTTTAAATGTTATATTTCTTTTTATTTCTTCAATTTTTTTCTTTTTTTATAAATTTTTTTATGGGTTTTCTCTTTTTATATTTATAAGAGGTTGTAAATGACTATTTAAGTAGTCTTTCTCTTTTTGTTTTCTTTCTTCTTTATTTTCTCTAAGTTTGGTTTATGAGATATTAGAGTTCCAATAAAAGAGCTCCGGAACTAGTAGTATTTTTTAGGTGTTACGTTGATATTATAATCTTCAACTATCACTAAAAACTTCCATTTGTCCTATAAACTAGATTCATTTACATAAATACAATTATATAATATTTGTATACTCTAACATCTCTGTAGAACCCATGATCGGTTAAAATATCGACAATGCCCGATCATTTATTTAGATTTTCACGAAGCACTCCAAATTGTATTCATATGAAAATAATAATACAATATATAAATACATCAAGTTATGTCTCGAGATAGCTAGTCTATTTTGGACATGCAATCTCTTAGTTGAGTGAATATCTCAACCACACACCAATCTAGAAAGCTAACTAAAGCGAGAGAATCTCCCAACCAATTGACCTCAACAAACTCCCAAATATTAGGAACATTTTCATTCTATAATTCTATGAGCACAATCAAGACAAGTAGGAATTATATTTTCCAAGTCGCCCTTTAATGACTACTTATCTTGATCTCAATTAAAACGTGTAACTCGTGGTCCTTGTGTTTAAAAACATGATAAAAAACAATATATCGACATCCATATAAAGGAACAACCATATACTGAATGCATGTGTACCAACTACTCGCAACCGTTAGTCTACTAGGATGTCCTTTGTGTACATGGTTCCGCTCAACCATTATCCGCATACATGTACCTACACTGAAATCCCCACCCATCATTGTCATCATGGGTTTCATCGGATTACGCATAACCATGTTGTGGGTTTTATCGGCTTCTTACCCTAAGCCATGTCCACGGTTTTGTCGGTTGACCTTAAACCATGCTTACGTGAATCCATGTCCACTTCACTCTCACACTTGGATAGATAGGATATTTAGAACCTAAACTTAAACTTGATAGCATGATGCTTCTCACATATTTCTATAAGAGATAGTTTTAGAGCTTCCACATCAACATTAAGACTTTGACCACTCGTAACCACGAAATAAGGCAACATATAGGATATTGGTTTCCAAGGAAAACTCTGTGTGGATTCGAGCTGCATTCTCCCACCCTTCAAAAGAAGTCCATTTCCACATCCGATTTCCAATGACACTATCTCAACTAAAGCATCCATTTTCAAGACTAAAAAAAATATGTAGCACACCCAAGGGGCATGTTGTTTTCGATGAGAAAATTACTAAGAGGGGGGTCGTGGAATAATATTTTATACCTCGCTCAACTTTCAATTTCTTATTCAAATTTATGTACACTACTATAATTAAGTAAACTAACGTATGTACGCGACCGTGATGAAGACAAGTATCGAATATCCATTTAACTAACTTTTCATTTAATTTATCATCAATCTAACTTGAAATAGTGCATCATTACTTCATTAGACATTAATTAAACAATAAACATGGGAAGTAAGAAGAAAATAAACCATCACACATAAGAAACACATGAGGACACCAACATTTTTAGGTGTAAACCCAACGTGGGAGAAACCACCATTTTCGTCGTCTTTATCTTTATCTTTTATTATAAAGAAAAAGCTTACAATATTGTATTGTCACAGACTCATACGAGCACGCACGTAACCCACCCGCAGAAGGATAAACCTTCTCTTTCTCCAACACCCACCGGAAGAGAGATCCAACCCCCGATCTCGTTTAGTGACACCCATTGGAAGGGAGCTCCAATCCCCTAATCGATTAACCAACTACCACTCAAAGGAATCTTCGACTCCCTCACTAAAGGTTCCAACCTCAACACCTTTTGTGGACCATATTGGATCCAATTCGACTCAAAACATCAAAACATGTAGGCCACTTTTCATCATATTTTTATACTAGGCCCACTTCTATCATTTAAGCCCAAATAATAATTCTCGAAAGCAATGTCTCGAATCAAATGACTTAATCACTAAACAAAATGAAACACCAAATAAATCATTAAACTAACTCATTCTCAAACAACCAAATAAACTCATATCATTTTATACCCATTCCTCATAATACTGCACTTCACATATTCTTCATCATAGAAACTTAGATGTTGTCACCGCAAAACCCGATCAATCATATGTCATAATATATATCTTAGGCCTTAGCCAATACCTTAGGCCAATCCTTTAGTAATGTCGATTGTATTCTTTGATGGGATCAAATCTCTCGTTGTCGTACTCATTACTATGGGCTAGTACCATGGTAAGGACCCCGGGTATTGAGAATAACATGGTGTGGAAATTGTAAACGAATTTTCTTTACCATACCCGCATATGTACGCTAAGCTTGTTCATTGTGACCTACGTATACCTTCCACGATCACCTTTATCATTCCTTCGTCTCTCGAAGTGATATTCTTTTTCCAATCTCCGTCGTATTTGTATTATATTGCATATTCATCTTGCTACCATCATGTTGACATCTTTATCAAGTAGGTTTCATCAAGGACAACACATTTGACATAATGCCAACAATCTCTCCCTTTGGACTCGATGGCAACCACTTTGGTGTTTGGTTACCACCACTTGTAGATACCTCGTAAACACATCCGTATACATACCAAGCTCTTCCTCCCAAGTCACCAAGCTTTCTCAAAACACCAGCTTCTCTCTTCCCTTGACAATTGGGGAAAAGGGCTAACTAATGTTGAATCAAGACTTCTTTTCCCTATGCAGAGATTATCACCGTAGATATGATCTCATGAATATGAACCATGTATACTCACCATGCTCCCCCTAAGCATATGTTGAATCTTCTAAAATATAAGATTCTATGACTCAACCAAAATATTACCTTTCCCTATTACCAAAGACTCCGTGCTTACGTAAAATACCCAACACAAGGTTACATATTGTGACTTCATCATTGCATCAAATTCCCAAAATAATGGGATTACATGACTTGACCCCAATAGTCCATACATGACTAAATTTTACAATGATTTATAGCATGGATCTTTACATAACCTTTACATCAAGATACATATATGACATTTATAACCAAAACCAAATACCTCAATAGTGAGGTAGCAAGACCATAATAATCATCGACACCCATCATACATCCCGAAATATGAACATCATCGTGATGAAGTAAGACTTCCGGTAATGTAGCATCAATATTCATCAACATCTCACCAAGTATGTAATGCTTTCAAGCATCACCAAGTAGTTGTGGCATAGTATATCAATAACTATCTTCTTGACTTTATGTAACATGCATATGTATGAAGATTTTAATAAATAGGCAACAATACCATTCTCTTGACCATAATATTTATGGAAGAATAATTATCATACCATAGAAAACATCACCAATATGCAACTAAAGTAATCATCCATAAGATCCATATATGCCATTCATAGATATCACATGACATATAGATAACAATATATATGAACTCATCATCATCAATCAAGAATAAGATTGTGCAATCAAGATTTCTTAGTAACCCATCTCCTTGATCTTATATTATTGAGATCAACATGCTCTTCCACATATAGGAATCATATCATATGTACCATATACATGCATCATCAAGAGAATATTCTATCCTCACAAATCTGATCAACAACAGCCCTATTGACCAATCTTATATGCATATCTTCAAGCAACATATATGCACGATCCATAACTTCACCATAAGTAAACCATGCATTAGTGACATAATGACAAATAAAATAGCTCGATACAACTTAAGCAACATAATCATTATTCAAAACTCTCTAACAACATGTGTCTTCTCGTAGCATCACCAATATACTTATCATGAACACCATTATGCAATAGGAATGCTCAAGAAATCATAATGCCAATAATGCACTATTAGAAATATAGCAAATGCTCCCGCCGAACCTATGCCAACTGTGAAATGTGAAATGTTTATGCAATCCGGGAGTGGGAGTTGTTTCTATGAAAGTACCAATACTGCCAAGTAAAAATCCCACACATATGTTTAATGTGAATTAACTTAACTCCAAATAATGTCAACAAAATCTCTACTCAAATTCTTAACTAGCATTTGCACCGAGAGGTGCAAAGGAACGTCGAAGGAACACTTATAAGAGTAGGATGTGGAAAGAAATAATAAAGAAAATATATGGACAATGAAATACAATCAATATTTGAGTTTCTATATATCTTTTAAACAATGTAGCAAGAGGTTAAATTTAAGAAGAATGTTACACTAAGGTAAATGTCCTAGAACAATGGAAATCCTTGTAGGAATAAGGCAGAGTTCAATTTCTTTTGGGGTTTTTAAAAATGGCATGAAATAAATTTAAACACAAAAATTATGAGGTATCTATCCGATAATAATATCTCAGCTTTAGGAAATATTGAACTAGACACTATGACTCAAGATCTAGCTCAAATCCCTTATGTGACACAAAAAAAATTAAAATGACAGAGATTGATAAAACTCTTAACTTAGTTGGTATAAATATAATAATCCAATTTTTGATTTTTAAACTAATATAAAAACATTAACATAAAACTTTAATAGAATAGTGAAAATTTGTTAAATATTTATCCAATTTTAAAGGCATGTTCCATTTTCATTCTATGTGATAGATTTATTATTATAATCATAAAAATATAAAAGAGAATCAAGTTATAAGTAGTTATTATATTTTTAATAAAATAGTTGTTTAAAGTCAAGTTTAATTATTTATTAAGTGTTTTTTTGCCACTTCCCAGCATTGATTCTATTTTATTTTGCTTTACAATGTTAAATAGATATAACTCAATAATTTTAGAAACACCATACAATAATTCACTATTACATATATTAATGTCAATAGCATTATTGATATTAACAATGGCACACACCATAAAAAAATTGGAACATAACTTTTTAAATAGTACTATAATGTAAAATGATAAAGTTACATTAATGTCAACAACAATACAAAGCAAACAATACTTTCCATTAATATTGATGAAAATATAATGTTAAATGTTTTAATGCCTTGATTTTAACAATGAAATGATGAAAAATATTTAGATACAATATTTTGCACAACCATATGGTGTAAAAATAATTCAATTCACTAATTTTAATGTAAACGCAATTGCAAATAATCAACTGCATTAACTTCAATACATGGTCATTAATTATCATTAATAATATGATGCAAAAGTAATTTCACATTTATTTAAAAACAGTGATGTAATAATTCTACGAAGTAAATCATATTTACATAATGAAATAAATTTCAAAATACATCAAAATTCAATAAAAATTAAATAAATATACAAAAAAAATCAAATGGATGTCACTACAATACAACCAATGATAAATATGATAAATATGATAAATAAAATGTATATAAATATTTTATATATGAACATTATATATCAAGAAAATAAATATATATTATTGAAAACAATGATTTAATAAACTATTATGATTTAATGAAATTATATAATGGAGATATAATATTAATTAACTTAATTTCACATTAATTTTGGAGATTTAAAAAGAAATAAAACATGTAGGTTTTCTTATAATTTTTTTTAATATATAAACAATTATATAATTAGTTGATGTTATATTATTTTGTTTACAAAGTGGGTAAACTCTATCATAATTTAGTTTCCAAACAAGTCAGAAGACAACCATAAATTTCTTCTTATTCAAGAATGCAAGCTTAGTAAAAAACTCTACTAATTGAATTACCTTCTTTATGGTCCATAAAGAGTTAGACTTTCAATCTACATCCATAATTAATACTATATATATATATATATATGGAATTTTTATTTATTCAAGTTATATATATATATATATATAATTGTTTTTAAGAATTTCTATTAATCATAAAAAGTATATTAAAAAATATTATTATTGAAACATAATATTAATATTATAATAATATTATAATTTTTATATGAATTATTGCCTGACAAAGACCAATCCAACTTGAGTAGACTTCAATCAACCATGTCTTTGTCTCTCTATACATACATCATGCCATATAATTTTTTAAGTGTACCAAATGAGCCCATAGCACTTACCAATTTGATCGTGTTTTCTCCCCAGAGAAATCAAAGAGAATGAAAATGCATTTGAAAATTGTTTACAACTAGCCACCTATGTGGAATACGTATAAAAAAATATCGAAGTGAAAATGCATCTTCTAGTTGATACCTTCTTTCCCAAATATTCTCACAGCATCTCCTTTATCACTCAAGCCACAAACTCGTTGAAGATAATGGAGAAACTTAATTAGAGAGAGTCGGTTCACCGCATTAGGAGTTTGTTCCTATTTAGGTATTGGTTCTAACTTCCCTATTTGCACGTAACCTATATATTTTTTGATCCGTAATGATAATTTAGAGCGACTTGCGCATTACGCTCCCTCATGGTGTATATTCCCTAAAGTAGCCAACTAATGTTTTCATTAATTTAATCTACCATTTTTTCCCCTTAATGGAGAAAGGGTTCAGAAAAATATTCCTAACATTTCCCAAACATTTTATATTTAATTCTTACTAAGAGGCTTGGGCATAAAAATATTAGAAACATTATCACAATTATTACAATATTCAACATGAATTTCTTTTGATTGATGAAGTGGAACCGTGTATCAATGTGCTTAGTGATTTAAGAAACGCCTGACCATTTCAGTAAGCCTGATGTGGAGCTCGGTTATCACATCCGATAACTCGTTTCATTTTCTTTTATGTTCTTCTCCCGCATCTTGGATAATTCGCTCAACTAAACTACCTCACAAGTCGCCGCACACATCACTTGGTACTCTACTTCCACCGAAGACAAGGAAATTGTGTTTCCTTTTATTACTCCAAGCAATTACCCCGCATCCAATGATAAATGCATATATCCGCTTATGGATCTCATATCATCTATGTTTCCCGCCCAATCGTGAGTCCGAAAACCTATCAATTTAACATCACAAGAATCAATATACAAAATTCCATAGTCTAAGTTTCCTTGTAGATACATTAAGACACCTTTTGCCGCAATCCAATGGCTCTCAAGTGGCTTGGACATAAATTGGCTCAATGCACTAACCGCATAAGCCAAATCTGGTCTAGTAGTGGTCAAGTAGATTATACCTGCATCAACTTTCTGTGACAATGTTGCATATGTCTCCTTTGAACCATCATCACTCAAGTTTCGTATTTTGTTGTATTGGCATTGTCGACCTTACACTGATCCATCTTAAACTTTTTCAAAAAGTCTCCCCGACATACTTACTTCCGTGCTAGAAAAGTTTGTCCTAAATCTCTCCCGTATATCTAGACCCAAACAATAGTGAAGCTCATCGAGGTCTTTCATCTAAAACATTTATGACATATGCACCTTGATTTATTCAATGAGTTTATCCGCATTTACCGTAATGATGAGATCATCTACATAACAAATTGCTCAGCTCTCGCCTTTTCATCAAAAACAAGATAGAGAATGGGATCATTTTTGTTTCTATTATAGTCACATAAGAAGAATGAATCAATTTTATGGTGCCATGATCTTGGAGCCTTCTTTACCAAACATAAAGCTTTTTAATCTACAGACTAAATGTTATTTTCCTCGTTTCACAAACCCTCAAAGTTGCTCTAAATAAACTTCCTCTTTCAACTCCCCATTCAAGAAAGAAGATTTAACATCTAGTTGGTGCATCATCCAAAGGATGTTTAGTAGCTAAGGAAATTAACACTGATTGTATTAAGTTTAGTTATCGAGGTGAAGGTTTCCTCATAGTCTATACCTTTTTTTTTTTAAACCCCTTTGCAACCAACCTAGCTTTGTATTTATCTATGCTCACATCTCTGCTTTAAATTTGGGCTTGTATCTAGCCATTTTCACCCTATGGTTATTTTACCCTTAAGTAATTCAACTAACTCCCAAGTTTTGTTTTTAAGAATTGACTTATGTTCCTTTTCCATGGCTTCCTCCATTCATTATATTGACTTGCTTCTTTATAACTAGAGGGTTCAACAACATTTAACATGCTAGTTATAAAATCATTCACCCTATATCTTTGATGATAGTTGTGTTTTCCACTTGATCTCTTGACGTCGGAGTGCTATCAAACCTATTTCGATTATCCCTTGATGGGCTTGGTCTGAGCAAATGCATTCAACTTTCCGCTTCTTCCTTTTTCCGTTGTTGTTGTTGTTGTTGTTGTTGCTCATGGCTTTCTTCTCGTTTCACCATTCCCTTATTCCACCAACAAAGGAATATCCCATTCATCATTGTTGTCTACATAATTTCCATCATGTACTCGTTCATGAAACACTACATCTCTACTCACAAAAACTTTATGAGTAGAGGGATCAAATAATTTGTAAGCTTAAATTTTGTACAATACCGAACAAAAGTGCATTTGATAGCCTTTGAATCAAGTTTTCTATCCTCCTTTGGCACATGGGCAAAGGCTTTGATCCAAAATTTAAATGCTTAACCGTAGGTTTAAATCAATAAAGCTTCAAAAGGAGTTTTAAATTCAAGACTCTTTCTTTATAGGATTCCTATTTTTCAAATACACCGTAGTGTTTATCTCTTCAAAATTCCCAAAATCATTTACAAAGATTCTTACCTTTGAAGATATCAAGGAAAGCACACTCCACGAGGGTTCTGCTTTCTCCTTTTTACAACCCCGTTCGCCGAGGACCGTGGGGTACCGTAACCGCTCGCAATATTCCATGGTATTTGCAATATTTTATGAAATCGCCTTCCTATAATCTCCCCCTTGATCCGAGCGGAGAATATTGATGTATTTACTTGTCCGCTTTCCTCTATCATGCTTAAGGAATCAGCTTGAAATATTCAAAAGTATGACTTTTGCCGAGAAAATAGTATATCTCTCCGTTTTCTATTCACATTAAGAGGAAACTCATCTGCGGCATCTTCCCAAGAGCACATGCTTCAAAATCAACATGGCTATGCTTTAAATCAGAAGACCATGGACTATACTCTTTCTCAAGTAACAACAAGTCATTCGAAATTAATATGGCCAAATCTTTGATTCCATAAGTCTTTTGTTGCCATACTCGATGATGTCAACGTTTGATGTGGCGCACATCTCACATTTAGATTGTAAAGGAATCACCGGGTAGATTGCGAGGGGGATGCAACTTGTGAGGAAGCGAATCCCAAGGTGTTCTCGACCAATGGTTGCGAGAAGATCCGAGAGTAGATCCGTGCATGATATCCGAGAGGTGCCTATAACTTGTCTTTTGATCTCGAGGATATTTGGTGATACCCAACATCTCAATAGAGACAACATTAGGCACGCATATGGAAGATTGAAATATCCTATGCTTGGATCGGAGGAAGTGAGCACATTCAGAAGTTGAAGTCACGTTGGTTTGAGAGCCTACAGATCAAGAGAGGAAATCGCATCAAGAGGCGATTTGAAAACCTTGATCTTGAAGCTTGGTGCGAGTGCTTCGCATTCGTGTTGCATTTGTGATTTGCTTCAAATTTGGCTATAGGCATAGAAGCCACAATCTGCACCACAAGATTCTACATTTGAAGAGATGCCAAAGGGAGAAGTTTCCGCCTACATGGTAATGGGGTTGTTGGAGCTTCTGAGAGGACCGAGTGGAGTTAGAAAGAAAACTGGAAGCGAGATAAGCAAGAATTTTCCAATATGGCTACACTTTTAGACATATTTGACCATGATGATATTTTTTCATGAGGCTTGGTGGTTTTATTAATGACCAAGATTATCGAGAGATACTATATGTTATGCAACAGTTGTGAGATTGAAGAATCACGAGTTATTGTTCTTCATGAAGGATGTAAATATGAACATATTGTTGAAGATCAAGAAGACCCACTAGTCGTTCTTTAGGAATGATGTAAAGAGGAACACATGTTTGAAGATCAATCGACGAGCCACATGAAGTTGATTAAAAGACTTGGCAGAAGAAGAGAAAAGCTAGAAAGAATTCAACGTGATGATCTCATGAATGTTTCAGTGTGCGTATGTTAGCAACAACAACAAGGAAGAAGCAACAAAATTTGAAGAGGAATTGAAGTTTTCACATGGCTTGAAACACCATCTATTTATGAAGTCAAAATAGAAGTTGCATCCATGAATGTTGATGACAACATGGTCGGGACAAAGCCCGTATGTTTGACATAGGAAATAGTGGAGAGGAAAATTCTCCTATCAAGCTTGTACCCTCTAAAGTGCTATCAATTACCAAGAATCAAGATATAAGAACAAAACCTACAATCAAGATCGAGGAGGATTAGAGTTCAGTGTTTCGTCTTTTGGGGAAGAAAACATAAAAAGGAGGAGAATATCTATCAAGACTCATGGCAAGAAACGTAAAGATGAAGCCTTGCCTAGGAATGAACAAGCATGGACTCTCAAGCAAGAAGACTAAAATAAAACCTTTGTTACCAAGTTTTTATGAATTATTGTAAGCCTAGCTGAGACTAGACCAGTTGTAAGCATATGTTATTCTTTTCGTACTCTTTCTCCATTAAGGGGGAGTGTTAGAATTAATGGAGAAAGCTAAGACTTAGGTGTTTTTTGTGATAAGGATAGGATTGGAGACTCTAAGATTAGATCTCACATCCTACTATCTAGGGAGTGGTTCAAACCACCCTATTAGTGTGCAAGTCTATATGTACGAGGTTCTTATGAATGAAGTGGTAGTGCATTGTGTGGAGTGTTTGGGGCACTTCCTATATCTCACTCCGGAGAGCCATTGGGACAAAAAAATGCATCTTAAGGTATCTACAAGTAACCTTAGACTATGGAATTTTGTATACTGATTCTTGTGATGTTAAATTTTTACGTGTTTTTCGTACTCCGATTGGGATGGAACGTAGATGACAGGAGATCCATAACTAGGCCAGAATTTAGCATTGGATCCGAGGTAATTGCATGGAGTAGTAAAAAGGATAATATAGTTTCCTTGCCTTCTCGCCGAAAGTAGAGTACCAAGCGACAGGCAACGATTTGTGATGCGCTTAAGCTGAGGCGACTTCTCCAAGATGCGTAGAGAAGAACAAAATGCAAATGCTTGTCACATGTGATAAGTAGAGTTCCGTCAAACTTGCAAACAATCCAATGTTTCATAAAAACACTAAGCACATTGATACAAAGTTCCACTTCATTGGGGAGAAAGTCTGAAAATAAATTCATGTTGAATATTGTAATACTTGTGATAATGTCAGTTTTATATTTTTACTAAGCCTCTTGGTAGAATTAAATTTGAAATGTTTAGGGTAAATGTTATGAATATTTTTGAACCCTTTCTCCATTAAGGGTGAGTGTTGAAGGTAATGGAGAAACTTAATTAGAGAGAGATGGTTCACGAGAACCTTATACTAGGAGTTTGTTCCTATTTCTTAGGTATTGGTTCTTAACTTCCCTATTTGCATGTAACCTATATATTGTTTGATCTCGTACTGATAATGTAGAGCGACTTACGCACTGGCCCTCTCGGTAGTCTCTCACAAGAGAGCTAACCCAAATAATGCTTTCATTAATTTAATCAGCCATTTTTATCAACAACTAAACCGAAACATGAATAGGAAAATTGACTTGAAAGACACGTAAAGATTTGAAAATATGTCACAAGTATAAATAAAATAAATTAAAAACAAGAGGAAAAATAGACAAAACTTAGAACATATAGCACTATTTTATTTTATTTTATTTGAATATTAACTTTCGTCCCCATATAAATAATAACTAACTATATAGAGCTCTTTCAAAAGAGGGTTTAAGATGATTACTTTATTTTGATAAAGTTTTAATATTTAAATAATAAATAATAAATAATTTGTCATTTAAAATTTCATCAATTATAAGTATACAAATTTGTATTCTTATTTCCGATTATAGTAAATATAAAATTGAATTATATGTGATTATAGTAAATACTTTTGAAAAAACTTCCAAATTATGGTTATCAATTACTATCCTCCTTGCCCAAACTCCAAATCTTACCCTTGGCATACCGGGCAATTCAGATGGAAGTGGCATCACTTTTCCAATGCAAGGTGATGTTGATGTGGCCGAAGTACTAAAAACGAAAAAAAATGGATCCATCGCTAACGCCTTCGTCATCGATTTGGGAGATCTACCGCAAGTAATTAATAAAAGCTAATGTAATATAATTTTCCTTAGTTTAAAAGCTCCTCAAACATGGAATTATTAATCGCAATGATTTGTCAAGTAGTGAGCAATGGGAGATTCCTGTGAGGTTGAGCATTGAAAACGTCCACTACACTTGAATTTGAATAGATTGGCCTAAAAACCAACTTGCTATTGCCAAAAATAAGTTTCAAGGTTTTGTTTTTCTCGTTTTTAAAGATATTTGAAGAAATGGGTTTTTAAGATCTCTTTTATGTGGTTGGATCGTCAATTATGAAATTCTACATATGTTAACCTCGAATTTGGATGCCTTCTACTTTTTGTTTCTAAGTTTTTTCAACAATTTGTCCGTTCGAAAACTACTTACAAATTTATTCACTTTTAAAGTGAATTTGAATCCAATCCTTCCGTAGTAGCAACATCGAGTCTCAAATCAACCGTAGTGCAAACTAATCCTCTTCTATTGCAATAATGCTCAACCGCACAAAAATACCAATCAAATTTCATTCTAAATTACTCAAAAATATATTCTATATCAAACTTACTTTAATTGAGATTGTATTATCCATTTATGTATAAAGTTCAAGAAATTTAGAAAATCTTGGAACATTCCAAACACCGCTCCCTCATTCTTTCCACCCTTCCTTGTCTACCGTTGAGCTCCTAAATGATAATTTTCTCTCATATATATATATATATATATATATATATATACTTTTTCAAAACGGCCAACTATTTTTTCCTTAACTCGCTAAACCTTTTACCTAGGCAATGAACCGAACCCTTCACAATTTATGAATAATACCTTTTACGTAGGCAATGAAATAAACCCCCACCATTTTTGAATAATTTTTATGGTTCCGATAATTATCTATTCTCATGAAACACCAAACCTTGTTAGTCATATCCCATCTACATAGAACAAGTCAAGAAGGTGCAAAGCATAGCTAGGTATCACCTATGCCTTTTCCTACTATTTATTTTGTGCAAAAGTTTTTTCCCCGTAACTATAATCCCTTGAGTTGTAGTGGGAAGAACACTCCTTGCTTTTTTTCTTTTTTTTAATAACACTATGTTCCATTTCGTGCAATAGGAATAGGCCTTGTAGAATTATCTGCATCAATGAATGAAATCTCTCGCTAGTATTATCACTTCAATCATGAAAGTGGATGAAAAAATGGCAAAATATATGATTCATTATGAAAAGTTCTAATTCATTATGAAATGTATGATTTATTATGAGATATTTTCTCTCAAGGTGTATGATCTATTTGAAATCTAAAAATTAGGGTTGATTACACAAACAAATTTTGGTCGATTCCACAACCTCGCTCATTAGTTCATTCATATTCATGTTTTTACTCTTTAATCAAACAATGTAATCAACACCACAAGGTCTCGAAAGGAATAAAATGGACAAATGGAAAATAGTGCCCAATTACAATGAAATGCCGTAGAATTTATTTCCTCCCAAATTTTCCTTCGAAAAAAAAATTAAACACATTAAAAGATTTGAACTAAGACCCGATCATATGAAAATCGTGTTCGTATCGACAGCTACTGCACTGTTCTAATTGAAAAGAATAGTCCAAGAATGTTAGAAGGACACTTTCCTCGACATTTCTCTATCAAGCCAACTACAGTCGTTCTAATGAATCCGCCCTCTCTCATTGTCCACGGCAGTGTTTCCGTAAAGATATTAGCCATAGAGTGTTGAAAATTTAAATACACAGGGGAATAATGCTTTTCCCTCAACACACGCAGTTCACACGTAGTTGCGGGAAATGACTTCAACCAAGATAGCACATTTTTTATCGAAGTTTACACAAATTTGCGGATTTCACTTAATCCATACCATACAAGCACGTGAAATCATAGTATCATATGAATCCTCTTTTCAATACAAGAGTATGATTAAAATCGAAAACTATAGAGAGGAGAAAATATAATCAACTAATTTACTCACTATGGAAATGTATAAAATTGTGAGGTTATGTAAAAATGACATACGGAAAATTCTAACTATATCGCAACTAACCAAACTTTATATTAAAAACTTCAACACATGAAATACATTAACATATGGAGGTTGCCGCTCCTTCACAAGTAAAACAAGACCTCTTACTTGGATTTACATTCACCAAGGTTGCGAAGCAAAACACGCAAAACCGTTTTCACGCACCACGATTTTCTCCACTTGTCTTTCCACTTACATTCGCCACATTACACAACACTCTATTTACTCACTCACTCTCTACTCTTGACTTACATGTAAAATCTAAACATATTCTAAGACATTTAATTCATGACAAGACTCAAATTTAATACAAAGTATGGAACTTGCGGATTAAATCTTTTCCCATGCACATAATAACCATGCATTAAATTCTTTTTGACTTTGATTATTTAACTCCTCGTTGCGTAATGGGTTATTATTTACTCGCCGTAACTCGTCCTTCTCTGACACGCAATCCGCAACCTCGCAAAACACTAGCCGAGGTATGGCTACCGCTACTCAATTAACGCTGGTGGTTGAGATTAATTTCCAACACTTCCCCTTAATCACTTCGCTGCCATTGACTATTCCCGTACACCCCGAGATAAACAAAATTTTCACGTGCCAATGGCTTTGTGAAGATGTCTACAAATTGTTCTTCCGACCCGCAATGGTACAACACAATTTCACCCTTGTTAACTAATTCTCTTATGAAATGATTTTTGGCATCAATATGCTTTGTCCTTTTGCATTTACGCACTATTTGATAGTGCAACTGTTGAACTCGTTATCACGCGTAAAAATAGTGGTTGACCCATCTTATTCATGACATAAATCCCGCAACATCCTCCGCATCCAAACCGATTGACACGCATTTCATCGTTGCGATAACATACTCACTTCGCCGCTAGCAATGATACTATCGACGTTTCTGGAAGCCCATGAAATGGCTCCCAAACTCAAAATGAAAAATTATATCCCGACATGCTCTTCTGTCATCAACACTTCCCCGCTCTGGGCCACATCGTCGTTGTAACCAACCAAAATTTAAAATCATCAGCTTACAGTACAAAACGCCATACTCCTTGTCCGATTGACATACTTTAAAATTCTTTTCACTCGCTTTCCAATGTGTCTCCTTGGGTGTCCTCATGAACCTCGATACCAAACTCACCGCATACATTATGGCCCAACCTAGTTGCGGTCAAATACATTAGGCTTCCCACCATGTTTCCTTCAGATAACGTCACTTGACATTGCTACGTAATCTTTCTTGCTCTAACTTCAACCCCGTGACGGTTGGAGTTGGTGATGGTTTGCTGTTCTACATATTAAACCTCTCCAAAATTTCTCAAGCATAATTTGCTTGAGAAATAAAATTCCATTTTCCATTTACTCTTTTCTTTACTTCTATGCCCAAAAAATGTCTTAACAACTCCCAAGTCACTATTTCCCAAACTCACTTTTCATGATCGTTTTGAAATCGTTGATGAGAAAATCATCATCGTTTGTGTAAAATCAAAATCATCTACATACAAAACGACAATAAGAATCTTACCGTCACTTTGTTTGATGTAGAGAGTAGGTTCACTCGTCACATCTGTCCATCAAGTAAGCAT